>PVKA01016021.1:0-48808 GCA_004027165.1 Ctenomys sociabilis | reverse complement strand
TGGATGAGTCACAGCCAATGCTTGACCAGTTTGCTCTCTGTGAGAGCCTGAGAGAAAGTTTTCTCTTCATGTGACTCTCCCCAGGCACACTATAGAACTTCAATCTCTTTCCTCTGTGGCTCCATAATCTCCTTGTTCAGAAAATTTGGAGCTCACCTGAGTTTCATGATGTTGCAGTACAGGTTCTCCTATGTCCTGAGTCTTCACTGACCTTGAAAGGCTAAGGCCAAAATGTTGGCTGGCCTTGTGGCTCTTCTATTACTCCAACTCTCGTTTGGACTATTATGAAGCTTACTCATATTAGATTCAGAGGAAACCATTGATCTTTTAAAAGAAATACAGTCTGTCAATTAACATTTGCTTGTGAAAATATAGTGTGTCCCTTGGTTGTTCCAATTAATTGTTCCTCCCTGATAAATTGCAATCCCCTCACTTTCCAGGTCTAACATTCCAGGAAAAGACTGTGGGAGTCAAGAATTTGTTATGTTTACGACTTGATGCTCTACTGCACCCTATTCTTGTTTGTGGCAGTTACTGAGTTCTCTTGAGTTTTCAGGTGAAAACTGTGATCCTCTGAATTAGTTGTTTTATGACTTTCTATGCAATTCTTATGCCTGTGTTCATTATCAGGGACCTAGGAGCATTTGGACTGCAGTTTCTAGCTGATGCTGAACTCTTTTACAGCATATTCTGAATGCCACTGGAGTTACTACCAGGGAAGGATTCAGAATTTCCAAGAGTAACTTGCTTCTGCAGAAGGGTGTGTATGTGACTAGGCAGTAGCAGTGTCAGGTGGAATGATAAACATCATGTTCAGCCAACGCCCCAAGTAAAACAAGCTTCAGTGAAAGAAGAGTAGTGTGCTACAAGGTTCAGAGATGCACTCACTGACATAGAAAATATTTGATGAGAACATCCAGACATGGCACAACTTGTGCTAAGTGATGGCTATCAAGAAGATTGGGGGGAAATTCCTTTGGGCTCCATTTTCTATGAAGGAAAATTAACTCAGGTATAGTAAATTATCAGTTATGAAAGAATCAAGCTAAATAGACACATAAAAACAAACAGAAAGTTTCTGAAGTTTAGGAGAAAGCAAAAGAGGGGATGGATGATTGAAGAAATCATAAAGAAGACTGACTTTGATTACATAAAAATTAAAATACATTTTGCATAGCCAACATTACAAGACAAACAAACAAACATATAGGGTAGGAAAGAGTTTATCACGACTTACGCAACACATATGAATTGAAACAAACAAACAGAAACAACAACAAAAAAAACCCACTAAGAATGACCTCAGTTCTTACATGAACAAGAAAATGCAAATTATAGCCATAATGAATTATGGTCTTTTCTTATTAATGCTAATTGTGTGTCCATGCGTGTGTAGAAAATATTATTACTTTAAAGATGGAGACTGGAATCGTTTAAGTGGAAAAGATATTTGTATGAGGAAAAACATAACATTCTGTAGGTGATGGAGAAGCTCTCAGGGCATGGGCCTGAGGGGGCCTGGGTGAGGGAAAGAGAAGGATGAATTGCCAGGCCCAGTAAAGTGGAAAGGACAGGAGTCAAGGTGGCACAGGCGTTCTGAAGTCACTGAAGAGTTGAGAAAAACAGGCATAGAGGAAGTTGAGAAGCCTCGTGGCTGCTATGGGAATGGCTCATGAAACTGGTAGCAGAGCTGTGATACCCACTAGGAAATTTGAAGTTGTCTGCTGTGCGAGGCAGTGCTCTCAGTGAACATCTTCTCTGCATTGCAATTTCATGAGAAAGATTCAGTTCCTTTGAGAAAATTAAGAGAAAGAAACCATTTTCCCATTTTGGTTATGTTAAGAGGGAAACAGCCCCCCAAAATTCAAAGCAACTGAAACTTGGGGACAAAAGTAGCTGTCCCAAGAAAAAAAGATGACAGACAAATAATTTTTAAATAAAAAAAAAAATACATGGCTACAGTGAAAATCAAGATGAAATATTTTATAGATCAAGTGGTGTAGTCAGCAACAGTTGAAACCATTTGGTTCATGGGGGAGGCTTCAGAGGCAGAGATCTCCAGGTACACAGAGAGCGATTAAGCCTGCCTCAGCCTGTGTGGGGTTGGGGTCCTGTTTGAATACAGTCACCCTCAGACTGTGGTCCCTACACCAATGATCTTACATATTAACAGCACAAGGATTTGTTATAAATGTAAATTCTTGAGTCTTATTCCAGACCCACTGATTTAGAACCTCTGGGTACTGGGACCAAAACTGTTCTTTAATATGGTGATTCCATTGCATGCTAGAATTTTGAGAGCTGCTGGTTCAAATTATAGCTCAAAGAGGAGAACTTAAGTGTTACTCTTCTTTCTTTCATGTAGCAAATATACATCAAGGGTCTGTCAGGGGCCAGTTACTTTTCTAGACTGCAGGGTTCCCAAGGACAAGAGGAAAACAAGCTTCCAGCATTTTCTTTCAGTAGTTCTCTTGTCCCCCTCTCATTTTAATTATTAAATATCTACCCACTTAGTTAAGGCCCAAATGTATGCAGAACTTTGTTTCTTCTTATCACCTTCACTATTATCTACAATTCCTGAGGGATGAGATGATGGAAGGTTGAGTTAAACCAGGAGGGAAGAGGAGGAGTGGTAGAGACACCACAGGGATCCTAACTGTCCTCTGTTGAATATATTCATGTCTTCACATCTCACTGAGAGTGAAGTTGAAGTCCTCCCAGGAACAGACAAGGGTCTCCAAGGCTATGCTTGAATGGTCCCCACTCTCACCCTACCCCATGTCTATTCAGCACCCACGCTGGCCTCCTATCCATCTTGCTTCTTCAACCCAACAAGGGGAGGCTAGTGTCTTGTGGCTTTTATAGCAGCTGAGTGTCTTTTAAACACTTTTCTCTCCAATAGCTACACAGCTAGATCATTCATGTCCTTCAGCTCTCCACTCAGAAGTTGCCTCCAGGAAGTCAGAACCGTCTTGCTGAGTAATACTCCATTATATAAAAATACCACATCTTTTTCAACCATTCCTCATGTGATAGACATCTTGGTTGTTTCCAAGATGCTATAAACATAGGTACACATATATCACTATGATACAATGTTTTCAGATCCTTTGGGAAAATTCCCAGTAGGGGGATAGCTGGCTTGAATGGGATTTCTAGTCCTACTCTTTTGAGGAGTCTCCACACTGACCTCCACAATGGTTGTACCAGTCTACATTCCCACCAGCAGTAGAGAAGTGTTCCCTTTTCCCCACAACCTCTCCAGCATTTGTTGTTGTTTGATCTCCTTATGATAGCCATTCTTTCTGGAGTGAGATGGTATCTCAGTGTTGTTTTTATTTGCATTTCACGAATGGCTAGCGATGTGGAGCATTAAGGAAGCAACCTCATGCTCACTACCTGTAGCCCTCGTTCCCTTTTCCCTGCTCACCGCCCTATGCCACTTACTTCTTGCATGAGCCTGTGAACCCCTAGAATGATAGCTGTCCCACAGAGTTTTGTCTAGTTTGCTCTCTGCTGTCATCTGAGTGCCGAGAACACTGTTTGCCATATAGTAAGCACTTAAACATTAAGTAAATTTTTTTTGCTGCTATTTTATAAATCAGCGTTACTGTAAGTTATTTTCTGGCTTTTTATCTCAAATTCCCAGAAATTGTTTGTTGTGTATCCACCTGACAGTCTGTCACTTTGGGTTTATTTTCTTGTATTTTTAGGAGGTGATTTTTTTTTCTTTTTCTTTTGCCTGGGTATTTCCTTTCATGACTAGTTTTAATAATCAAACATCTCTAATCTATTAAAAACCATAATGTTCTATTGTGTTAAGAGGCAAGCTTTTCTGTTTTCTCTGTTGAGACTAATAGTAGCTTGTTTATATTTGCAATTTGTATGTGTGTGTGTATGTGTGTGTGTATTGTGTATCTGAATCTTCAAACATTGACAATAGCATTTACCAAATACATTTTGTGTGTGTGTGTGTGTGTGTGTGCTTCTGAGAATCACTGTGGTCTTTTAAAATACCTAAGGGCCAGCCCAATAGTTTAGCAGATTAAAGCACCTGCTAGACGCAGGAGGTGGGAGTTCTTCAACCCCAAGCCTGTCCCATCAGCTCCACCCCACCCTGGGGCACACTGAGATGTTGGCTGAGACTGGGCATGGTGGCACACACCTGTAATCCCAGCACTTGGCTATAGGTATCCTTGTATTATTATTATCTTTTTTTTTCCAGAACCGGGGATTAAATGGCTCTTGCACTTGTCAGGCGAGCACTTAATCTACTGAGCTATCTCCCCGGCCCCTAAACCCAGCACTTGGGAGGCTGTAAACAGGAAGATCATGATTAAGTCCAATCTACACTGTGGGACCCTATAGTCCCTGTCCTAAAATACAAAAAAATAAATAAATCCAAACCACTCTGATTACAGCACCTCTGTCTCACTGGAGGTGGCAGTTATTTCCCACCTCTAGAACAGCTTTCTCTCATCTGTGAAATGTAAACTCTGATGACTAAGAGAGAAAGAGCTTTCTCTTATTGCTCCAATATAGCCACAAGCCCTGTTTTTATTTTCTGAGTTGTCTATTGATGTGATAGATTATACTAATAATTTTCCTTGTATTGAATTAATTTTGCACTGTGGATGGAATTATTCCTGCTCACAGACAGTCTCTGGCACATAAATAGCGTTCCACGAATGTACATTGAAGAGGGAGGAAGAAAGAAATGACAATGGAAAGATTATGAGACCGTGCATAAAAGAAGCAGGATTGAAATCTAATTTCTCACAGTTATGTGTGATGAGATTTCGAGTCTCAGTGTCATCTTTTGAAAAGGCAGATACTTATCTAAAATATTTATTATGACAATTAAATGAGATTGTAAATGTGAAAGAGCTTTACAAACTCTGAGATGCCATGCAAATATTATCACTGTTATTATTGCTATTGTAACAGAAATGTAAAGGCTTGTAAATTCGGTCTACTCTGTCAATATTACTAATTGAAAAGAGACAATCAGGTTATTTCTGCTATTCTTAGCCTATCATGTACAATTTGAAAAGAGCTTGGCTTCCCAGAAAACTCCCCCAATAGTTACTGCCAGATTTAGTTTACCAATGTTATCAGTATACTCATTGGCACATCACATTTCATGATATCTTTTGTGGTCCTAATATGAGAAACCAGGATGCTGACAATTTGGCTGTCATACTATCCCCATAGGAGCACTTGGTACAAACGAATCACTGATTGCATATGTCGGGTGGGGACCTGGGTTAGGAGTTGGTAAAATCCCACTGACTATCCATAGCTACAGTTTCCTGAATTTTCTTCATATAGAGTGGCAGCTATGTTTTTATCAAAAGTGGTAGTTGTAAAAAAAATAAAAAGTAGTGGTGATTCTTAGGGAAAAGAATGATTCTTAGGCTCTTAAAAGCAGCTGTAGAAATGACCTGCTTTTCCTAATCTCAACTCTACCACCAGCTATGAGAATGTAAATGCATCTCTTAACACATTGACCTCAGTTTCTTCACCTCTAGAAAACAGATTTAGATAATGCTTCCAGGATCTCCCCAGCTCTGAGAGCCTAATTCTGGTAATAGCTTGAAGCCCCAGCACTAGCAAAAATTTTAAAACCACCCCAGTAAATGTTAATAAAATATGAAAGGTGAAATGGTAACATCACTTGAAGACAGAATAAAGCTGAAAAGGAGCCTTACTACATTTAAGAAGTAATTAGTTGGAAAAAAAAAAACCTACATGCCAAAACTAAGACTTACTATGTCCAGAGAGTTATTAAAGCAGTGAGAAATCACCTTGAGCAGAAAATAGTTTATTTTCAATATCATAAAGGGATGAATGGAGAAAAATAAAGCTAATTAAATTCTTGTCTTCTACAACCAAGTAAAACAAATTCAAAATTGCAGTGAGCTTCACCTTGAATAGTACACAGATATCATACTCAATCAAGGGATAGCTATTTACTGAGAGCAGTGCAGACTCCTGGCGCTGTCCCTGCCTTTGGAATCCCACATGACATCTCAAATGACATGGGGTCCTGGAAGCCACATTCATTGGGAAGCCAGGTATTGCTTGACTAAAGCCCGCAGACTGAGCCCCTTGGACAGAAACTGCCCAGGTTAGCAAAAGTCTAAACACAAACTCCTGCTGGTCAGAGAGAAGGGTATTCATCTCACCTGGCCCCAATACAATATCTCCTGCCCTTCCTAGGTGACCAGAATTGAACCTGCTGGCAGTTCCATGGACCTGTCAGGTTTGGAACTCACAGCTGCACATTTCCTGGCAGTTGGTAAAAGCCTGGAGCAAATATGGCTGAGAAGAGCTCAGGCAAAGTGTGAGAACACTCAATCTAAGCCCTCCAACAGCCTGGAGAAATGCTGAGAATGCTTTACACAGCTTGTTAGCATGGAAGCCACAGGCCTGCTGTTTTGCATCTAGGTTTACAAAGTGGTTACCTACGAGTGGGAAGTAGGAAAACAGAATGAGGCAAGGTGACTATCAGTCTGCTTTTTGTTACTATAACTGAGTAACATAGACTAGGCAATTTGGAAAGAATAAAGGGCTATTCAACTAATGGATCTGAAAGCCCAAGGTCACGAAGCACATCTGGTGAAGGTCTTCTTGCTGGTGGACACCCTGCAGAGTCCTGAGCAGTTTACAGCAGCACCCTCCCCCATAAAGTCTTGCTATGTAGTCCTGACTGTCCTTGAACTTACTATGTTGCTCAGGCTGGTGTCAAACTCAGGACAATTCTCCTGTCTCAGTCTCCCAAGTGCTTGGATTACAAGCATGCACCACCACACCTGACAGGGCATCACATTTTAAGACGGGGTAAGCTTGCCAGCCCAGTCTGTCTTCCTCATCTTACACACCCACTAACGCAATCACAGGGCTCCTACCCTCACCACTTCATCATATGCTAATTGCCACTCAATGCCCCACCTTCAAATATAATTGGCACATGACTTTGAAAATTCAGTTTCTAGCACATTAATTCCAGAGGACACATCTATTGACAAAACAACTTAAATCAATCCTGATTTAAGTTAAGAAATTTATTTCTTCCACCTGCAACAAAACCTCATGTGTTTGAATTACCTTTAGTTTGAATGTAAAAGGACTATGGATTGAGTACAGAAATAAATCTCAAAGGTATAACAATAATCTCTTTGTTCAAGAAATATTTATTGAACATCTACTATGGCCCTGGCACTGAACGAGACACTAGCGGCTCTTTGAGAAAGATTTCTGGAACAATGATTTTTATTAAGTATTTTCATTAAACCAGACATTTTCTAGTGTGTATATCTCTAACAGACACAAACATAGTTCAAGAAAATTCACCATGTGTTTCTATTTGGTTACTAATATATCTAGTCTAAAATTAAAGAGACTACACTTAAAAACTGCAGTTTAAATTTTCAATGTATTCATTTACTATCCAAATCACATTGTAATAACATATTTAGTAAATCAAGATATTATCAAGGTACCTGTTGGAAAGACATGAAAGAAAATTTGACAGTAAGTGGAGGAATATGGAACAAATATGAATATAGAATGCTGGGGGAAACCATCCTTTGACAAATATTTAAACTGAGTTTGAAGTGTAAATGGAATTGGCCAAACAAAAGGGGTGGAGAGAATATTCTAGAAAGAAGGCATAAAACAAACAAAAGCAGGAATTTTGGAGGAAGAGCAAGTGAACATCAAAAACAGCAGAAGAGTGATGGAGAACACCAGAAGGGACTAGAGATGTAGAGGGCGACATGACCCTAGGGGAGCAGAATGAAAGGGTAGTATCATACTGTCGCAGTGGACTTCAAGTTATCCCTATAGCCTGTAGAATAATCCAAATAATGTAGAAGAGAATTATATCACCAAAAAATCCTCCTTATCATAGTTGTAGTAGTACTAGTAGTAATTGTTGTTGCCATGGATCGAGCTACAAGATCTAACACAGCAGCGACAGAGAATATCTGCTCAATTGACGAATCTGGGGAAAATTCAAAGACAGTGCTCAGATATGACATAATTTTTGGACATGACTCAGATCTTTTCAAAAGTAGATGAGATGAGTACTCCTATAGCTGGAATCTTGAGAGTTTTCTAAAGGCCCAGGAAAAGCTTTGTGCCCAGGCTGACACTATCAGGAGGTAGAGAAAGATCCAAGAGGTGAGGCTCAGTGGGCTGTCTTTAGGCCACTGAGGAGGTGGCCTACACAGGGGATGAAATGAGAGCCCAGCCCCCTCCTCACTCTCTTTGGTTCTATTTCACTGTATCATGTGCTCTCTCCATGATGTCTGCCTCACCCAAAGCAGTGGGCTAACCACAATGGATTGAAATCTCCAAAACTGTGTGCCCAAGTAAATGCTTCTCTTTATACATTGATTATCTCAGATATCTGTTTTAACAGACCTCAACTAACACACATCGTAGTTGTGAGTTGAAGACTCATTTGCTCTGAGTCAGGCTTAACTCCTGTCTGGAAGTATTCATTGGAAATGGACAAACAAGAATCAGGATGCATTCCGGAGATGTTCAGAGACAATGAAAATAGCCCAGTGCCAACAGCTGCTCCAGGTCAACGCTTTGCCCCAACCGCGAACTCCTTATCACAGAAAACGAACAGTAGACTCCAACAGCAGCTTCCTTGTTCTTAAGGAAATAGTACATGAAAAAACCTTCCATGAAACATACAGACCAAAGTTATGAAAAGGAAAAAAATGATACTTGCAAAGTGAAAACTGCATGTGGGGCTCACAACTAACATAGAATTATTTCAATCCAAGAAGGAAAATAACCCCAGAAGAGGAAAGAAAATTTCAGATAAATCATGTACCATCTATCCTCAAGAAAACTTAGCTGACAGAGACCATGTCCATGAAGTGCTTTTTCTTCATATGTCTGTGTGTCCATTCATTTATTTATGAAGAAGAGGAGGAGGAAGAAGAAGAGGATGAAGAGAAGGAAGAGGAAGATGACAAACTAGTATTCATTTGATGTTTTTTAAATCTAGGTACTTTCTGGTCCCTGTGGAGCAATATTCTTATCAATATCAATCCTTTCATGACTGGGAGAGACATCTATAGCTCAGAAGAAACAGAATTTTAGAGCCAGTAAGTATCAGACCCATATGTTGACCTCTTTGTTTTTTGATCTTCATTTATGGCTCTTTTATCATTTTAATCTTTGTGTCTTTTTCCTTTGTTTTTTGAGATATCACTTCAAGTTTTTCCTCCACATTGATGATCTGGTTTTCTGCAATGTAATTCTGTCATTATTGCTTTTTCTAATTATCAAAATATTCCATAGCATCATCTTCATATCTAGTTTTTATCTCATATGCTACTTCATCAGGTATTAATATATTATCTTACCATCTCATCCTTTATACCTCATATTTTAAATCCTTGCACTTATTTTCTCAAGTGCATAAAGCAGATACTACCTATAATGCACTTCTATGGCATGAATGAAATATATTGATTACATTTATTTATTTAATTATTTTAATGTATTTGGTTGTCACCCAGTCTCACTATGGAGCTTGGACTCAAGTGAGTCCTGTTTGCAACTTCCCCAGAGCTGAAATTACAGGCCTGCACCACTATGCCTGGACTCTGGCTGGCTTGGTCCTGGGGGCGAGGCTGGCATGGTACGTGGTGCTGGGGATCAAACTGCAGTCCCTGCACTTGCCTAAGCTTGACTAAGCAGGCACTTTAGTCCACTAAGATGTCTCACTGGTCCAGTTTCTTTTTAATTATAAAGATAAAAGAATAATAAAACAGAGTTTCAAAACAGGAGAGTTACAATAACTGAAGCATTACGTATTGTCTTCATGGTAGTTATTCAGAGTACAAGAAACAGGTGTGGAATATATTGTATTAAAAACAACCTTCCTCTATTTCTGAGTGCTACATTACCTTCTATACTACAGAAAGTTTGCAGCATGTGTGTGTGTGTGTGTTGTGGGGATTCAGGGGGTGTTGTGTGGGAGGGTATGTGCTTATATCTGAGTGCCTTTGTTGCTGTCTTTGCTCAAAATTAATGTGAATGAATTCTTTTAGGCATTGGTTAGATGAACTTAGCATCTTCTCCTAGCCCAAGGGCTAGCTGTGGTATCGTGCAGAAGAGCCATATTGTGTGATCTACGAGTCAACAAGATTTTCTGCACCAAAATCTCTCTCTGGCTCAGCCTCCATTATGCTTTCCATGTTTCATTTCAGACAACGCTTATGTACTCCTGCTTCCACATTGGGGAAAGGCAGATACCTAAGAAAAGAACAGAACCACTTTAAAAAGACTCCTGCAGAGAGAAAGCCACAAACAGCAGAGTATGGCAGTTGTTCCCTGGGCTCCAAACACAACTACTTCCCAGAGGATTTTTCTGTGATGGTAAACATCTTTTCAAGTGAAGTATTCCTCTCGTAAGTGAACTCACGAGCTGAGGTGTCTTTTGTCTTGACGATCTCCTTTAAACAGATGCCTAATTATTTTACCTAAAGATCAGAAACTCAAAATTGAGAATATATGCTTTAGACCTTTCCGATTACAAAATGGTGTCCTTTGCCTCCATTTTTAAAGAACTTTTTTCTGGTTTCAGATGGCTAGTTAGGAGGACAACATTTCTATGTACTGCAGTATCTCTCCCTCTGACTCTCCTCTAATACTCCAGCTTTTTGCACCCGCTCCTGATCTTGTTCCTCTGTTGTGGCAGCCTCATCAGATGTTGCTGTCTGGGTCAGTGGATTCTGACCCACATATAACTTCTGAGTCAATCCAGCCTCCTGACTCCAGTGCATGTTGCACCTGAAGGAAGAGTCCTTGATGGAGGAGTCAATCACAGATCAATGGCAGCCGTTTGTGTGTCCTGGCTTCCATTTAGAGTTGTAATGATCCGGGACATTTTGGTTTGGATTTACTGGGGTTTTAATTTATATTATATCTTCTACAAAATCTTATTTGACGTAGCTCTTTATTATATTTGCCTCAATTATTTGTCCTTTATGTCTTCGTTTTCTTCATTTTTAAAAATGAAAATGCTTCACTTAGTTTTAAGATGATTTGTGACCTGAATGGGACCAGGATTTGGTAGGAATCAAGGTTAATTTAGAAGCTGAAAGCCCTTGCCTATGTTCCCTCAACACAATTGAAAGTAACTAAAAGGTTCTGTCAGTGTGATTCAACCCTGCTGTTTTATAAAACCCCAGGCAGAGGTAATGAAGGAGGAGGACACCCAAAAATAGCCCGCCTCATCAATCAGGGATGTGAACTTATCAAGGCAGAAATCATCAGAGTCAAAGAAGAAACCTGTTGTACTCTTATCTACTTCTGCTGGAGTCAAGATATGCCCAAAGATGAAGAGAGAATATCCTCAGGACAAAAGCAGAGATGAAGAACCTCTACCAAAGAAAAACCTGGTTCCCAACAAGGGGGAACCCAGCTAATGGCTTGGGTAAATGTCAGAACGGACAGTTATTGAGCCCTATATATCATTTCTCTGTTAGGATTGCTTAAGTGTGATGCTTGGATTCACCCATTCAATAGTCTTGGGCTCTGGACCAGTGGTTAAGGTTGTGATGTAAGGACAACCAAGCACTCTAGAGCTCCTTGCTTCTCTCCCAGCACTTTGGTTAGGGCTTCTAAGAAAGGAATCTGGACATATGATAAAGTTTCTCCTGCGAGCCAAAGGACTGCCCTGCTCAGCTTGCTGAGGGAAACAGCTATTTGAAATATAGAAGGAGGACAGCGATGGGGGCAGCTGACCTGAGCTGGGGCAGCTGATATGACACCAGCTTTGGCAGGAGAGGTGCTGACAACAGTGGTTGGGACATGAGATTGTGTTGACAGAAGTTGAATCAGCAGACACCAGAGCAGCAGGCAGGGGCTTGCACAAGTTGTCCCATATACAGCTCTTCTCTCCTTGTGAACTTCCAACACAATAATGTCTAGCTCATGCTAGGGAAAAAGTGCTTCGTTGCTACCTCTATTCATGGAAGAAATCAGCAGTTGGCTATCTTGCTTTGCTGTTTGCTCACAGCCTTTCAGAATGGGGCAGTCATAAATAGTGAAATTTCCATGCGAAGGTAAATAAGTAACTACAGATTTTCTGTTCATGTGGTCCTGCGTGTGGCTGCCACCATATTTCTTCAAATGTAAGACATTATTGACTGAGACACACAGAGAAAAGAAAAATGCTGCCAAATAAATTATGACACACTGATGACTGAAAACTGCATCCTGCTTTTAGAAATGTAAAAAATGAAAAAGTATGCGTCTTTGAACTATGAAATACAATATGTGCCACACACTTATCTGCAGCCTTATTAAACATAAGGACGCGTAGATAAGATAGACACCAAGTCTAACCTTAGGAAATGTAGCTGAAAAAACAGATGGTGAAAATGCAATTGCAGGTGTCATCCCAGGTCTGGAGGGGCCACGGGAACCTTCTCCAAAGAAGCTATCTGAATGCTGAAACCTAATGGAGAATGAGGAATTAGCTCAGTGAAGACAAACACAGAACTTTCTAGACAGAGAGATTAACGCTGAGATGGGAAAGCACCCAGCAAAGGCGAAAGTGACTGGAACTAAGCCAGGCAAGGGCCCTCAGGGCCTGTAGCTTGTGGTAAGGAACTCAGTGTATCTAAGAGCAGCGGGAAGCCACAGAGAGGGTTTAGGCAAGGTCATGCGCTTTATAATCATTTTGCTCTCTGTGTTGACAGAAGAGAAGCCCAAGGACAGGTGCAGGGAGATCAGCTGGGAGATTCTTGATGCAGTTTAGAATGGAGAGGATAATGGTTTGTAATAGGGTCCTGGCAGTGGGAATGGAAAGAAATAAAGACTCAAGCATATTTTAAAAGGACCACCAACTCCAAGTCTTGTTTGCTTGATCGCTAGGGGGAGGCTGCTATCATGTGCTGGGGGTTATAATCAGACCAAAGAAACACATTGGTGCACAGGACAAACAGAGTATGTATCCTCCTGGAGAGTTTCTCAGAAAGCAACTAAGTATTAATAGTAGAATTTCCTACTATCACTACAGTTAAGAGCAGTACACTTTAACTTGTTAAGGAGTAACTTTCATTTTGAAATATGTGAAATTATGACTCAAATATGAAATGAACAGATATAAAGATTTTAGATGAATTATTTATTAATGAGGGAACCACTAAGATGTTAAAATCATTCCAAAAAACATTTGAGCAACTCAGTATAGGTAATGTGAAGATAAATTTGATAGGTTAGATATGAAACTTGTCAGTGTCTAACGATCATAGACCATACCCTACTGGGGGTCATCTGTTTTTCTACCAGATGAAAATCTATAAGTCTCTACCCTGATGGAGTTGTGACATAACCTACTTATAGACCTTTAAGCTCCAGCTGGTACTGAAAGAATGCTAAATAATCTCATTTGCTTATTTCCAATTTTCAAATCATTTCCCTAACAACTTCAAGTTATTTCTGTTTTATTCCTCCAAAAGATTATGTCTATATTGGATTGTCCTGGAATGAGGAGATTAGAATATTTTTACAATAATTCTGAGCTTAAAATAGTGGACAGAATTATTGTGTGACCTAGTGAATGAAGTGGGACAAAAGGTGGTAAACAAAATGGGAAAGCAAACTCTCATTGTTTTTACAGGCAGTCCTCCCTGTGAGTCCCAAGATGACCCTGGCAGGCCTGGGATAACCTTAATGAGCAGTGCAAGTATACCAGGAATATTCAGTGTTCTGAGCTGGACAGCATGTGAGAAGTTGCCACCTTATAACAAGGCTTTCCCAAGCTCCGCTGGTGCCTACAGCCAAGACAACCTGGCACATTTCCACCAGTGTGTGAACAAATAAACACAGGCATACTCCTCCCGATGTCAGTTTGTTAAGATTTACGGTAGTGTTTGCTTGAGAGTTTGCCTGCTTTCTTTTTTTTTAGGTATTTAGTACAGGGTCCATAGGTCTCACTATACAGATCCTACTCATAGGATCCACAGTGATCTTCCAGTTTTCAGCCTCCCAAGCACTAGGATTATGGGCAGGTGTCCTCATGCCCAGTCACCATCTCAGCACGCCTCAGTAAGGAGGCTGGGATGGTCACTGGGGATCAGACCCCAGTGTCTGCATCTGCTTAAGAAGGCATGTTAGTCCCTGAGCTACCTGGCCGGCCTGAATTTGCCTACTTTCTGAAGTTCAGTGTTTTCTCTTACCCTGGCTTAGTTACTTCACTGATTGATGAGACACAATACCAGACACCCACAACTTGAAGGAATAAAGATTTATTTTGGCACATGGTTTGCAGAGGTTTCAGTGCATAGGTGGCAGTCCTCAGTGCATAGGCAGAATGGCATAACAGAGAAGAAACAGCTCATGAATCATAGCAGGAAACAGAGGGAGACTAAAGGAGGAGGGAAATATACTCTTCCAGGCCACAGTCCCAGTGACCTCCCTCCTCCCAGCGGGTTCAACTCCCAGCATCACATTTAGCTGCCAACTCACCAGTGGACTGATCCACTGATAAGCATCATGCTTAGATGATCGATCACCTCCCAAAAGCGCCACCTATGAGCCCATGAGACTTTATTGAGGGTGGCAGTGGGGCACCCAGATACAAACCAGAACAACCTAAGATGTTTGTGAATTCTAGGTGGCCCACATTCCACCTCTAATTTTTCCCCATCAATGAACTATTCTTAAATATCTTCCCTTCACCTGTTCCTTTTACTTACTGCCTACTGCAGTAGACTTTGCTAAAGTAAGATGAAGTGAAGAAAGTGTTCCTATCCCAGCAGAACACAACAGGATGGTAAAGCCTGACTCTCCTGAGTCCAATTTGTTTGAGGTTACAATGGCTCACTATGAACAAAGCCATCATTTCAAATAACTTCATATCCCAAAACAAAGTATTGAATACAATGTGAAGGTTTGCAAAGAACTGATTAAAAACAAGTTTTCTCAGCACTTGGGAGGCTGAGGCAGGAGGATTGTTGTGAGTTCGAGACCAGCCTGAGCTACAAAGTGAGCTTAAGGCCAGCCTGAACTGCATAGTGAGACCCTGTCTCAAAAAGACAAAAAAAAAAAAAAAAAAAAAAAAAAAAAAAAAAAAAAAAAAAAAAAAAAAAAAAAAAAAAAAAAAAAAAAAAAACAAGGTTTCTCACTCATACTGAAGGCCCAAGAGGAATAAAGTTGAAGAGGCCAAGAGGGAATGTCTTTGGAGAGAGTTGGAGAATGTCTTTAGAGAGACAGCATTTGTCTCTCACTCTCCACAAGGGTCCAGGTTGGTACCTGTCTCCCACCCTGAAACACTGAAAGGGGGCCTAAGGAGAGAATTGGAACTGGGACCCTGAAGTTCTAGAGCACTGAATTCAGTGCAGGACAATGGCTTGAAAAACAATGTATAGGCAAAACCTTGCTAGAAGGCTCTATGACTAATAGAGACTGTTGGGTGCTAGCTGTACTTCCATAAATAGTGGGGTGGAGGGCATGAGGGCATCTCAGGGGCCAGGTACTACCACATGGGAAGGAGTCTGCCAGGGTCATCTTGGGACCCACAGGGAGGACTGCCTGTAAGAACAATGGGAAAGCCCCCAAGACATTACAGGATTTCCTGAAAGGAGGCTTCACTCTCATCAAGGGCCATATTGGATGGTGACAGAGGAGTGTACAGTCAGTATTAAGAATCTGCTCTGCCCAGGGTACAGATTACATATGTCAACTGTCCCTTCTTTCTACACCCCTCTCTCCACTTCCCCCATTTCCAGTTTTCCATGTTCTGTGTGGAAACTAGAGACATCCTCTACAGACAGGATAGATAACAGAAGAGCAAAAGGGTAAAGGCAGTAGGAGAGGCTCCCTACCCACAGTCCCCAAGCCTGAGCTCACCAAAGCTACAGGGAGTGGAGTGTTCTAATTATGCATGCAGCAAAGTTTTCACAATTCTTTATCAACTGGTAAGTATGCCTTTGTGATTGGAAGCATTAAATGTTTGTTACGAGAGTTCTCAGAAAGGTTAAGGTCCTCCCTAGATTTTCATACAGGGACAGAGAAGGAATGAGTCCTCACACCAGCAAACACCTGGGGCGTTGCATGCTTAAGAAGGGTTGAGGAAGCTGGGAGTGATGTCAGATATCACCTTCCCATTCATCTCAGAGTGCTGCAGGGATGTGGCAGGTGAGAGAAGGAAAGGCAGAGGACTCTGTTTAGCTGTGTAGGGTGGTAGCTTCTGTCTGGCTACCTGCCACTCTTTTACAGCTTTGATAGAGACAGTGGCTCTGACACATCGGTGAGGTGGCTGGCTCATCCTTGTGCAAGCATCTCCTTGTATTGTAACTCTTAGAGGAAGCACAGAGTTTAAGAGAGCCCGAGATCAGAACACCCCCCCCACCCACTCTACCTGCAGAGGGGGACACCCTCCCCACAAACACAGCATCATCTGAAGACTCACCAGCTCGCATCCTCCTGGTCCTGTAGAGTTGGGGATTGGTGGGTGGATGGAGTGGACTCTGGAATTATCATTTCTCAATAACTACACATTGTGTCTGGGCCCAGGCAACCAGGGATGCTTGGGGACATTTAGACTGGACTATGGGGCACTAATTACCTTTTGTTCTTCACTCAGCTGTAGTTCTAGGACCACAGGAAATCCCTCTGTTGCTAATGTAGTTGAAAATGAAGATCTCTGGAGACACTGAAGAGCCCCATGTTAGCAGTCAGGCCTGTCCGCTCACTGCAGACACCACCTGTCGTCTTCACCATAAGATATGCAAGGAGTTTCACCACCCACTTCTTGAGTTAATGTGCACCAACCACTTATTACCTCCTGGGTGAAACAGAGCTGCTGGCAAAGAAGCCAAAGATAAAATGAAAAAGACAAGTGATGAAGAAAATCCCTCCTCTGAATTGCTCTTTTCCATAAGTCAGTTGACCATCTTGCATCCCTTCCCTTTGCAGGTAGGAACTGCTTGTAGAAAGGATGTTCATGTTTGTATGTAAGCAGCAATAATGATTGTTTGGATTACTTTAAATGCGCCTATTCCTCCTCTGTGACTAATTAAGGCTGAATTCCACACACACAGGAAGCGGTTTGGCATTTGCCAGTCTCTGTGCAGTCCTGCTGTGTTTGATTACCCACTATTAGTTCATAGCAGTTGGACAGACCAGCTGACTTCCAGGATTGTCTCAATTATCGCGATACCATGTCACCTTTGGGGCCAAGTCTTATCATCTTCACATAATCCCCACAGAGGGTGTGTGTTTCAAACTTGGTCTCATCTGGAGGATTAACAACAACGGGCACTTTCTCTTAAGGTAGCTAATGAAGGCCCCAGCAATGACAATAGTACAAATTACTTTAAAATCGTCCCTATTTTTGTCAGTGCTAAAAATACTCTTTCATTTGTATTTTCTTCCAGACAAATGTCCTTTTCCGAAATGAATTGAAAGAAAAAAAAGGATTTTTGAATAGCAACCTATTTAGACTAACACTGCAACATTTAGGAAGATGGGTTAAAAATGTACCTATGAATTATAAATAATGTATAATATGGCTGTATAATATCGTGCGTACTACAAAAACATTGCTTTTTTCCTTCATGGGGTAATTTTCTTCCACTTGTGGATTTATATTAAAGTCCCAAGTCCTGGTGGTAGGATCGATGGGTAGAGTTTTAATTGGGGCTCTCCAGTGATAATCTAGATTGGCAGCTGGTGTCGATCAACTTCTAAGGAAGTGTCCGAGCCAATGATTAGGCTGCTGCTGGAGATGTGAGGCCTCTTGGGGCAACGTTAAGGCTCCTGACCACAGGGGAACTCTTAAGAATGGTGGAACAATAATTTTCCAAGTTGCTGGCTTTCCTAGCAAAGCACACACACCCTAGCTTTCTGGTGAAATCAATTCAGAAAGATATCATCGTGGCATATGCTGGGTTCGCATGATTTCATAAACAAAACAGTGCTACAAGCCCCTGATGGCTTCCCCTAGAGTAAAGCAATAATATTTCATGTATGTTTGGGGATCGCTTTATGCTGTTGTATTATAAAATTGAATCCTATTGATAAGATAACACAATGCTACTTTTTCCTGAAGAAAAATATCAAGGCCACAGACTATCTCCCTGATTTATGCATATTCTTCCTTCAGAAAGATTGGTTTAATGTGAATTAAAGATACAAACCATTTCTGGATTAACATTTAACATGATTTGATCTAATTCAGATCCCACTAACTTAATTTAAATTGGATCGGACTAAATATATATTTTTCTTCACCTTTGAAGTATGCAATAATTATAGGAAGTGTTCTGTTGGTTAGAAAAATGAGCCACCAGTTTCTTATGAAGTTAAATATACACTTAGCTGACCTACAGATTCCGTAATTGGATATTTTCTCAAAAAAATGGAAATAGACTTCCACCCAAAGATTTATACACAAATGTTCAGAGTATCTTTATTTGTTTTTTGGATTTGGGTTTGTTTTGGGTTTTTTTCTATATTTTAGGGAAGGGTCTACAGGGTGTTCAGGATCTCACTAGTAGATGGGACTCAGAGTTCTCCTGTTTGCAGCCTCCCAAGTGCTGGGATTACAGGTGCATGCCACCCTGCCTAGTCTCAATTGACATCTCAGTGCACCCCAGGGGCAAGGCCAGTGTGGCAGGGTATCTTTATTTGTAATAACTAAAAACTATATCCATAAGGTGATTGGGTAAACATAATATATTCAAACAATGGAATATTACTCAGCCAAAAATATAACAATAAATTACTGATACATAGGATGAATATCAACAACAATACTGAAGAAAGAAGGGTTAAAAAAAAGATTATATGGTGTAAGGTTCCATTTATGTGAAATTCCAGATATGGAAAATTAACCTACAGTGATAGGAAGCAGATCAATGGTTTTCTGAGGTGGAGTAAAGCTATTGACTGGAAAAAGGGCAAGGGAATTTTTCAAGCTATGGAAAAGACCCACAATTTCCTTAGGCTGACACTTACACAAATGTACACATTTCTTTAAACTCACAAACTATACATTTAAAATGTTAGCATTTTATCCTATATAAACTTTCCCTTAAAGCCTCAGGATGTTAAGTGACACCTTATTGCATATGTCTGTCTTCATTACTAACAAAACTCCTGTCCTCTTCTTTCTGATGTTAATTTGATTTTAAGCAGTATCATCTCCAAAATCCAAACAGGGTAGGCAACTCCAGCTTGCATTTCACAGATAACTTACAATATAAGAAAGAAAGATCTGAGGTCAGGGAGATGGCTTAGTAGAATAAGATTGCGTGGCAAGTGCAAGGGCCTGAGTTCAACCCCCGGATCTGCCAAAAACAAGAAAAGAAGATTCAAGCTTTCTACCGCATGTGTAATACTTCTCCAGATTCTACCTATTTCAGTTCCTAAATAGGTCTTTTGTTTCTATACTGCTACCGCTGCTTTGGTTTAGCACTCAGTGAACTCCTAACTGGTGTTCCCTGGTCTGATTTGATTTGAGAAAGAGAATTCTCCAGGTCAGCTTCCAGGTGCCAGAAAAAAAAAAATGACACCCTGCACCCCCGATTTTGAGGAAAAGGCAGTGTCCTTGGAAGGAAGGAAACAAGACAAGAGATAGAACTAGAGAAGGAATTGGGAGGGTGGCTTATAAAGGTCACTGATGTAGTAGTCCTGCATGAATTGGATTGTCTTCAGTGCCACTGATATATCCTGGGTTTGCTTTCTTCAGTGTGTCAGTGAAGCTCCTATGAGAAGTGCTAGCCTATCTCAATCATGTTCATGAGAAAGTCAAAGGATTTGGGCTCCCCAGGGGCTTAGAGGGAAGGTGGCCATGGGAATAGAAGGCAGAAAATCTCCAAGCAGGCAGAACATTTAGAAAGACAAGACCAAAGCCCAAATGAGGAAGCCAGCCCTACCCTTAAAGGCCATCCAGTCTTTACAATTTTGTCCCAAGTCTTTTCTTTTCTGAATGCTCCAAAGAAGAGTCTATCCTACCAATTAAGGGTAGGAGAGTGGTTTCCTTCATATATTTCCTCTCTTGATCTCTGATTGCCAGAGAGGTGATGGTGGACTGTGGTCACCTGGGAGAATAAAGGTGAGGATTGGAGGCTGACTTAGCCCAGTGTGAAAGGTCTTTAAGAGCATTTCCTATCTCTGCAAGTGCCTTTTAGCAAGTCTCGAGATAGGATGGGCTCCAGTGAGAGATTTCCCATCGATTAAACACTTGTCAGGAACAGCACAGGCTCTGCTTGGAGATTTTTCACCTTGAATTTTCAAAGAAAGCTGCTTGCTAAAGGTTCTGGAGCTGCAGGAGCCACAAAAAAATCAAACAAGTGAGCAGAAACTGAATTTGACTTTTGGCCTCAGGGACAGGAGAGACGGAAATGAAAAGTGACAGGCTCCTGCGTGATGAGGCCTCTATGGAGCCAAAATGGGTGACTCACCGATCAGTGGCACCGCTTCATGGGCTGTTCTTTGAGCAAGGCCTGCACACCTCCGGCCAGCTCCCTGGTGCCCATGCTCCAGGCCTGACGACTGGGGAGTAGTGGGCACACCCTGCTGCCAAGGCAGGACACATCTTTGTGTTTGCTACTCTAACCTCAAATACAACTACATTTGGCCCCACAGGTAGCTGTAATTTAAAAGGCAGGGCACAGTTTATTACAGGCACCATTTGTGCATAGGTTCTGCTCTTAGGATCTAGTCTACCCCTGGCTTTGTATTGGTAAACTGAATGAACCTGAACTGGGTCTGTGTCTTGGTTACTTTTCTCACGATGCTAAGATAAAATATCTAACAGCCAAAATTAGGGAAAAGTTTATTTAGCTTATAGTTTGTGGACGTTTCAACCCATAATCAGCTGGTTCCAAGGCAGGATAGCATGGTGAGGGAACAGCTCCTGGCAGTGGAAGACAGAAATAAGAGCAAGAGCAAAAGGGGGAGAGCCAGCCCCTTTTCCTGCCTTACACTGTATGGGCCATCTCCGTGCCATCCTCTTCCATGAGCTCAGAGGGTTGACAAAGTGAGGCCCCTGGCCCCCTGCCGGCTTAGTTAAGCTTCTACACTTCTCAGTTCTCAAGTTGACACAATGTATCAGCCATTACAGTCTGTCAGTTACTCTTTGGGAACCAGAAATTCCCTAACTACAAAACCAAAGAGTTCTTTATATGTGGAAGAGGGGAAACATGAATTGTGTTCACGTTAAAAGTTCACAAAATTGTCTAGGGAGCCCAGATTAAGAATAGATGAAAATCATAGAGAAGAGGGAATATTTAAACTGGATCTTGAGAAAGCTATCATGTTTTTCAAACAGAATAAGAAGATAATATTCTATGCAAGGCACCACAATCTTAAAAGATTGAAGAAGGGAGAAAGAGGAGATGAAGAGGGCAGGATAGGAAGGAGCTGTGGATTCAGGAGAACAGGAGACGAGGAGCAAGGTGGCAGTGTTTTTAGATGTAGGACTGATTTCTTTGTTTTGTCCTTTGAGACAGGGTCTCACTGTGCAGTTCAGGCTGGCCTTGAGCTCACTTTGTAGCCCAGGCTGGTCTCAAACTCACATAGATTCTCCTGCCTCAGCCTGGTGAGTGCTGGGATTACAGGCGTGCCCCACCATGCCGGGCTAGATGTAGAAATGGTATGAAATATCCACCACATCCACTAGGAGACGTTTTCCACATTCAGCAAAGAATGGCCAACTGGCTTCAGGTTAGATAGTGAGCAAATTTAGTTAGATGATGATGGGGACTTAATTAAATAAAACACACAAAACATAAGAGGGTCGGAAAATGACGAATCCAATTTCTGACACGTTGAAGTATATCCATGTTTCAGTCAAGTCACATGTCCAGCTGATAGCCAAATAAATAAATCTAATGCTCAGAGGAGTGGTGGGAGTCAGAAATACAGATCTAGGGTCAGCACTTTACCCTAACATCATCTAGGGTCTTCAATTTAGAGAAATTCAAAGTTCCTTTCTAGGGCTGGCCAAATAACTCAGCAGATTAAAGCACCTGCAGGCAGGTTCAGGGGCCAGGGGTTCAATCCCCGTGCCTGCTATGCTGGCCTCACCCCTGTGGTGTGCTGAAACTGCAATTGAGATTGGCCTGCTTGTAATCTCAGCTCTTGGGAGGCTATAAACAGGTGAATCACTGCAAGTCCCATCTAAGAGTAAGACCCTGAACACCCTGCAGACCCTTCCCTAAAATACAAAAAAAAAAAAAAAAAAAAAAAAAAAAAAAAAAGTTCCTTTCTAAATCTAAAGCCATGGGACCTGTGCTTCTCAATTTGTAAAAGGATACATTCAGAAAGTTTTCTTCTCTCTCCTCAATATCTTAACCTAGTGAGGCCCTTTGGTGCATTAGTCTATGATTCCCTTTTGGTTATGTCTATGTGCCACTATAGGATTTTTGGAATGATTTTCCCATTTTGTTTTCCTTCTGATATTTGTTGCAGTGTTAGTAAAAATAAAAATAATAAAGCAATAACCTGACATCACTGATAAATCTGAAGAAGGGTTTGGGAAAGATCCTTACCTGGGCATTCAAATGTCAGCAAAGCTCTCCCTCCCTCTTTCACTGTCTTTCTCTCTGATTATTTACCACTCCATAACCAGCTCTATGAGCAGACTCATGTGACGAGAAACAGAGCCTCAGACCACCAAGCAGAGGAAGAAATGTCGATGGAGTCTCTCGAGACTGGGGAATCTGAGACCACTGATATCTTGAGATCGAGCTCTGCACCTTGTGCTTGCCAGGCAGGTGTTTATGCTGCTGAGCTATCTCTCTGGCCCCGTGGCCAGTATCTTATTCACATCCCATGGGAGACCCAGAGCTGAAAGCACTCAGCTAAGCCACTGCTAGATCCCTGACCCTCAGAAACAGTGAGATAAATATTTTTTTGGCTCCTAAACTAAAGTTTGAGTAATTTGTTAAGGGATATTTGCTTTTCTTGTAATGTTTAGAAAAGTGGGTCAGAAGGAGTTTTAAGCAGGCATGATAAAAATTTGTTTAAACATATCAGGGCTTGCAGGGGGTTGGAAGACCAGGGTGAATAGCCCTGAATCTTCTGCCTGTTCACTGAGTGGCCTTGAAGACATCCTGTCTCCTTTTGGGGCCTGGTTTTCTTACCTGCAAGTGCAGATGAAAGATTTTGGGTACACTTCATTCTGAAATCCTTTCATATGCTGTGATACCTCATAGTTTGCAAAAAAAACATTTTATGTGTATAGTTGGGACCTGGAAGTAGCAAAGAAGAATTCTCAAGATGGATATCAAAAGAAATAAGATTGGCTTTAGGGAATTAAACTTCAAAGTGAGTATGTGTAGAGTAGGAAAAAAATAACACAAAGTTAACTTCAGGTAATGTTTAAGGCAACTTCTGACAGGCTCTAAGCAGATCCAATGATATGATTATTTTTTTTCTTATAATGAATAATGGAAAACACTAGAAAGACTGAGCGTGGTGGTGCAAGCCTGTAATCCCAGTGCTTGGGAGGCTGAAAACAGGAGGATCAGTATGAGTCTCATCTGTGTAGTGAGGCCCTGTAGACCCTGTACTAAATACATAAAAAAGAAAACACTTTGCTCACTTAGTAATGTAAAAAATTCTTTAGAAGAAGTCTTAGAACACAGTTACTATATTTAAGGGCTGTTGTACTTTTATTTATAGAGAACAAGTGGACTATTAGAAGAAAATAAAATTTAACATTCATAAGTAAAGAAAAATATTACCAGAATTTATTATGACACCTAGGTTGGGACCCTAACATGAAGTCTGACTACTAATAAGAAGTGCAGGCCAAGTGGCAAATTTCCAGCCATGTACACGCAACAGAGCTGAAACTCCTGAGGTGCTCAGGTAGGATACTTTTTTATCAGGCTATCACCATTGCTGTCATGAGTTGAATTTTAAATTACTGTTATTCTTGAATTAATTAAAGCACTTTGTAAAATTATATACAGTCTTATCCTTATAGGTTCTCTTAGGGGGTTTTGCTCAAGTGATATCATTTGAATAATACTTTCTCTATAATTTTTATCACCATGTTCTCAATCCATGAGAAATTTGGAAGGAGTAGTGGTAGGTGATTGCCTTAACTTTTTCTCTGTTTAATGAACCAGGATAAAAGAATTAAAAATCTCTGATTTAAGGGCGCTGGTGGGCAAGGCCTGATCATTGTATGAACAAATATAAGAAGCTAGCTAAAAGCAAAAATGTGGCATTCACAGCCACCTTTAATGATATCCAAAGGGAGTAGGAGAACCACAGGGACTTAGACTGCCAGTGCCTGTCCCTAGGTCCCCAGGCAGGAGGGCCCTTCTCCGAAGTCCTAATAGAGACAATACATTTAGTATGAATGTGCACATATAGTGAATTATGTCCAACAGACTTTCCGTTCTCTTGTCAAATTCGTCTTCAAAGATGACAAGATGAATCAGACCTTCTCAGCAATGGACCATTAGAAATTTGATTCTTCTGATTATCCTGTCCTATGGTCCCCAAATTTGTATCATTCCCAAATGTATCTCTTGAAATATAATCCTCAGCATGATGGTATAAGTGGTCAGAGATTTTGGAAGAAGATTCACGAATGAGATCAGCACCTTTATAAGAAGGTGAAGAGACAAGAACTCTTCCCTTCCACATTTTAAGGACACCACAAAACAAAAGCCATGAACAGGAAAACAACTCTCACCAGGAATCAGACATGGGATCAGCCTTCAGATCTGGAGTTTGCTAGTGCCTTGGTCTTATGAGTTCCAAGTCTCCAGAATGATAAAAAGACATTTCTGTTGTTCATAACCACTTAGTCTATAGTATCCTGTGATAACAGATCGAGTGGGGGAGGGGAGGAAGCCCAGTTGAGAAGTAGGACTAGCACACTAGCAGGCATTAGGACTTTTTTTTTTTTTTTGATGGTTCTGTAATTAAATGTGCAGTATTGGCATATAGCTAGAGCAATAAAAAAGAATAGAAACTCCAGAAATAAACCCAATTTTAACAAATCCATAGGGAAAAATGATTTGGGATAACTGGATAGCCAGATGGAAAAAGACAAAATTTGATTTATTCTTCACAACATACACTGGGGGAAATTCTAATTGGATTAGAGATTTAAATGTTTTTTTTTTGTAAAAAGAGAAGAAAATGAATAAAGAAAGAAAAGGAGAAAAGGGTAAAGATGTGGACATCCTTGGGACTCAGTATTCTATCTGTTTGTATATGTACTATTCACATATAGTATATATTTTCACATATAAATATACATATAACTTACAAGCATTATATTTATATTATACTGTAAAAGTCTATATATTTAAAATTTGTGTCAACATGCATGTATATTATGTTTATATAAATATGATAGTAAAATGTATCCAAGTCTTTCCCACTTGTTTATTGTCATTCTTATGCTCATGCATAAGGACTTGAATAGACAATCTTTTTTTTTTTTTAGTACAAGGTCTACAGGGTCTCACTATGTAGATCAGACTTGTAATGAAACTCCTGTTTGCAGCATTGCAAGTGCTGGGATTATAGGCATTCAGCACCACACCCAGTCTCAATCAACACCTCAGTGCACCCTGGGGTGGGTATGGGGCTGGCATGGCGCACCTGGAATCAAACCACCACCATTGTGTTCTACCTAAGCAGGCACTTCAGTCTGCTGAGCTATCTGACTGGCTCTAGAACAATGTATCTTCATCTTTTAAAAAAGTTTTATTCTGCTTCTATTGGAGTATAGCAGTCTGAAAGGCTAAGTTATCAGTATTAATGAGTAACGCCCACCTGCAATTGATTTAACCTACAAAGGCTTGATTTTCTTCATATAATGTGTAGTGTGGAGGGACTGGAGGCTTTGCTCTGTTCTGTCTTTGCTCAGTGGAGAAAAAAATATAAATCTACATCCGCAGATGCTGATCTAGGGGAAAGGAACACAGTGCACTTGCTTCCAAAACTTCTGTTTTATTGGCCAAAGTTCATCCCTTGGCCACACTTAACTTCAACAGCACGCTCACCAATTATAGGCAGTCCTGATAACTCCCCTGCCACTCCGATCCTCTGAAACAGCCCTCCTGACTTCATCTTGAAAGGCCAAAGTTCTCTGCCTGACCCAAATGGCTACTAGAGTAGCAACTACATTAAATTATTTACTGAGTTCTCCTAGAATGTACCCCCATATTTCTAAGTAACAGGTTGCTGTGATTTACATTGGAATATCCCCTGAAACCTCTTGAACTCAGGAAGCTGGCAGGAGGTGACTGGATTATGGGGGTACTACAGCTGTCTTGGTGTTGGGAGGTGGAGCCTGGCCAGAGGAGATGGGTCACCGGGCGTGACTGGGAAGGGGTCGCCTCCCTCCCTGGCTGGTCCCTTCACTGTGTCCTGGTCACCCTGATGTGAACAGGTTTCCTGTGCCAGGCCCTTTATCTGGCTGCCATGGAAGAAGTGAAACTTCTAAAATGTGAGCCAACACAAGCCTCTCCTTTGAGTTGTGTGGGTTGGGCATTTTGTCCTAGTAATGAAGAAAATGATTGACACAGCTGTGGCTCTATTTTCCTAATTTTTTTTTTAGTTTTTTATTTCAGCAGTTTCCTACTGGCTTCTAGGTAGGGGAGGCTTGGGCTGCATCTCTTCTTCACTGTCTCTCTAGTCGCACTCCTCTTCCCCATCTTTGCAAAATAATCACAAGACAGTATCTGATGGGACCAATATTTAGTGTTTACAACATTCTGATCCTGCACATAATGTTACAGCTGTCCTATATCAGGTACTATGCCTTCCTTTCCTTTCTTCTAGCCTTTCTTAGAATTAACACATGCCTCTCTTTTCATTTGATTTGCTTTCTGTGTTCTTCTCATTAGTTTTCCCCAGGCTTTCTGACTACATAAACATCCCTGCGAGACTCTTGGCCTCTCCCCAGCTAGGCCCGTGTACTCTAGGATTCCTATCCTTTGAAAGCTGCAAGTGACCAGGCAGGAAGAAATAGGACATGGTTTGACCTGAAGTTCCTTCTCCCTGTCCTGGCGCTGTTGTACAAGATGGGGTGATCTGAGTGGATCACATGAGTCCCCATGACTGACTCTGGGACTGGCTGTGTGCTTCAACCAAGGCTGCTCCTTTGCTCTGGTGAGGCCACTGACTCCATGACCTCCTGGCACAGTTCAGGTTTGGATCCTTTACTGTGACTGTTGGTCCCTGCTGGTTTCTTGGTCTTGATCATCCTCTTATTTCCATTATCCTAGAAAAATAGTAAGATAAGAAGGGAAAGGTTTTTGTGGAGGCTCCTAAACTCCTGAATGACAGCACCGGAAGTACCCACACATTTCTTGCTACATATAGGTACGACTAGAAGGAAAATTATCAGGCTCCTATAATAGTGGAAAACCTAAGTCCTAGGGGTAAATGGTGTCAAAGTTAATGCCTTGTTATCCTCTCATCTGGGGACTGATTAAATTCCTGAATGCCCTCAAGGTGCCCCTGCTGACAGCTGTGGCTGCAGGTTCAAAGTGGAGAAGCAGAGCATGTGGGGAAATGTTTTCCAGGCACGATTTTCTTCTCACACCTGGTGATGGAATGAAATATGCAAGAGGAAGTGGAATAGAGACATAAATATTGCAATAATGACAGTGGTGCTTTCATCCCTGGTGTGGAATTGAGACTTGGTTTGGTTATAGAAGGATGAGACAAGGAGGAGAGTCAAAATAGTTTCAACTTGCTGATGAAACAAACTCAGAGTGGTGTGGGTGTGGATGAAGAGGGTTAGACACCTGAACAACTTCTGCCTGCTATCATCAAGGAAATTACCTTATCCCTCCTTTTGTTATCTTTAACACAACTGGAAATTAGAATAGAAAAGATATTCCTGGGGCTTTCTCTGAGAATAATGGCCCCCACCCTAATGACAAGACAAGGATTGATGTTAGGAATTATCCACTTGTAAATGGAAATTAATACTCTAATTAGCAAGGTGGGAAAATCCATCTTATTGTAAATAGTGATACTTATAGATTGTGATATTCCTCCAGGGATTACCATGTGATTTAAAAGGAATAAATTAAGAACCATATCCAGGCCTAAAAAAAGTGCCAGAAACAGTCATAGCAGGAATACAACTAAAATGGGCAACATTTTCACCAGTATCGTAAAACAATGGTTAAAGTTGATTTTTTTTTTTAAAGATACTCATTTGTAAGTTGTGGCTCTTCTTAGAAGGAGAATAACTTTGGGTTGGCATTTGACTATTAACACTGTCACCTAGACAGCTTCCTCACGAACAGATTCAAGACACTGGATAAGATTAGTCTTAAGGAAAAGGAGGAGATAAGCACCGCATTTCAAATAAAAGCAAATGTCTCCACCGATGAAATATAAACATTCAATAAACCCGCAGCTCTGATGAAAATCTATATAACAGCCTTACAATTCTATCGCTCTTTATAATGTGGAACCTGCTTTCACATCCATTAATACATTTGATTCTCAAAAGAGAACACATGCGGAAGTGGAGTCCAGAGTGATTCAAGCTTACACTGCCTCCCAGGTGTCAAGAGATTATAAGTATTTTGTTCTCACCACCCCCGACTGCAGGTAAAATGCAGCCTTCCTCTCTAGGCAGCTAGCGTGCATGGACACAGAATGCCTTTCCAGCCGCAGTAGGGTGGTGACTGCATTGTAAGTTCAAGAATGAACGGAAGCAAGTCAGTTAGGAAAACTACTCTCGTAACCCTCATGAATATGGATTTAAGGATAGCAGAATTTCACCCTGTCGCTCCTCGAATTACCCTCAGGTTTGGCAGGTTGGCCAGTGCTTGGAGTTACAGTGCACAGAGGCTTCTTTCAATCAAGGCTCTTCATTTATCCAGGATCTTTCCTTCTGCCTCCCAGGACCCTACAGGCTAGCAACTGGGTCTTCAATAGTTTTTGTGTCTGTCCTGCACCCTTCCTAGTGCTTAGCATGAAAGAATTACTTCACAAACATATGTGAGGTTGAAAAAATCAACTGGAACAGACACTTTGCAATGCCTCTAATTGGGTTATATTATTGGCATACAGATTGGAAAACATAGTCCCATCCACTTGGAGGTTTGAGCAGCTGGATATTTCCCCTTTACATAATATAACTTGTTCTTGTCCTTTTGTATAACTTTGTCCTGTTCTTGGAATTAAAAAAAAATTATACGTGACCTCCTACTTCCCCAAAGATTGAAAATGTGTTTCCAAATCAAATAATAAACTCAGATACTAAAAGCAGAAAAATAATCTTCACAGTTTAGTTTCCCAGAACTTTAAATCAGGAATAGTGGGCCCCATGACAGGATTGGGGGACACCTACAAAAGGCTGTGACTGAGTGCTCATGGGATGCTGGAGTTCTCCACCTAGCACTGGCTCACCAGCCAGGTTCTCAGGAAGGACAAGAGCCTATGAGCAGCTTCAAAGTCAGGACCAGTGCTCAAACTCCTGAAGCACCATAGCGAAAGCCTGTGCCACTGCTGTAGGCAGCAGAGTAAGATAAAAATATCATAGGCAGTCAGACAGGACTAGGCATTCAAAGGAGCCAGGATGCTAGAAGACATACCTTGCAGCTGTGGGGGAGACAGGCACCTCTGCTTGAGCCAGATCTCAACATGAGAGATTAGGCAAAAGCACCCATATAGCACCTTAGGGACTGACACTAGGGATTGATAATCTAAACAGGTATTGATCACCTTAAAAAGGCTAGGAACAGTCACTAACCCAACCTCCTACAGGCAAAGCCCCAGTTTTGTATTCACATCTGCTTACTATGTAACTCACTTCCCCATTTAATTCCAATTTAATCAATTTTACCTGAGCAATTATACTTGTACTCTTATTGGCTGACCATAGTTTTGTCCGACCTCATGCACACATTTCAAGTTCCCACATTCCCCATGGGTCCCCTCCTGTCCCCCTTTCCGTCTCTCAGACAGCAACTTTCTTTTTCCCAGTTCTTCTCTTAACCTCAGTTGTCCCTAAAATTTACTCAATTTTGGAAAACACAAACTTGCCCCAGATATGTTTCAGGCTGGGAGTTTCTTTCCTTTGTATCACCAGCTTTGAAGGAAAAGCAACATGCAATTCGTACTTGGTGTGTGTAAAAGGGGTAGGCCCGGGGAGATCGAAATACGTCTATAAATTTAGGCCAAAGCTTTAAGCATTTTTTTTCTAGGTAGTGTCTTGGCTCTTTTCTATTTTGTAATATTTTAAATATTTATAATTTTTACTTTTTTTTGTCGACTAAGCCATTGAAAGCATGGCCAACAAAGCTAAAATCTTCTTTGACTACGATAGGGGTTACTTTTCTCTCATTGTTGAAACAAAATACCTGACACTCTACATTTAAGGAAGAAAAGGCTTATTTCGGGGCACAGTTTGTGGAGGAGTCAGCCCATAATCAGCTGTCTCCAAGGCAGTTGACATGGCCCAGGGGCAACAGTTCAAGGTGGCAGAAGACAGCAAGAGCAGCGTGAGCAAAAGGGAGGAAGTGAGTCTCTTTCCTGCTTTATATTGTATGTAGGCCCCCCACCCTGGGGGGGGGGTAGCATCACACCACCTCTGAGCTCTCTTCTTCCACAGGATGAGAATATTTACCAAGTGAGAACCTTGGGCCCTGCTAAATCACTTAGTTCAACTTCTAAACTTCTCATGTTGATACAATGTATCAACCACAGCCCTTTGCTGTCCATAGACTCAGTGCCTTCCCTCTCCTGACCAGGCAGGGGTAAGTAACCTCATGCCCTCTAGCATTCACCTCCAGATGCTCTGACACATTTGCATATGTGCCCATATAAACATGTTATGCAGTCATGTTGTACATGAACAGCATCATATGTGTTCTGCAACTTTGTCAGTAAAAAAGGAAAGTAGAAAGCATAGTATTTCATCAGATGCAGAGACCACATTTCTTTAGGCCAGTGGTAATTTTGCACTGTTGTCATGTGAAAGGACTAGCTTTAAAATAGCCTGTGTTCTGTCCCTATTTTCAAAGATCCTGAAGCAATTTGTTTCACTTCTCGGCCCCCACCCCAGGGATTTTAATATTTTTTCTGTTATAACCTATCACATTGTGCCCCTGTGTGTGACACTCTAGGAAGACACTGAAGAGTAGAGGAAGTATATGAAACATCCATTTCCCCATGTTCCTACATGTTTACTACATAGGTGTTCTTAAGCTTACCTGTTGCCTCAGAGTGTCAGGCGAATGCTTAGAAGTGTGTTCCTCACAGCTTTGGAGGCTGAGCAGTCCAAGATTCAATAATCAGACAATTTAGCATCTGGTGAGGGACTACAAGATGGTTCATAGATAACCATCTTCTTTCACAGAGTAGAAAGGGCAATGGAGAGATTTGACCCTCCCCTTTTTGACTTTTTAATTCCAACTTTATTAAAGACAATGTCCCCTTGCTTGTGTAGTCTTCATCTCAAACATGGGTCACTGCCCCAAAACCCAGCATCTCGGCCTCCCTGGGTGGTGAACCATTTGGCCAACACAACGACACCCCCATCCAGATGCAGACAGGTCAGGTGCCCACTTGGGTGATAGAACCTGTCCCCCAGGTAGTGTCAGTGCTGAGCGTGTCAGTCATTTGCATTTTTCACTGAATTTTGTATACCTAGACCTGGTCTCCTCTAAGGGAGCCACTTAGCCCTGGGATTCTGCTCCACTGCTTTCTAAGACATTCTGGCCACCTGTTGACGTGTGGGAGTGCAAGCTGGAATCATCAAGCTCTGGACCTCATTTCCTTGGCTTGTGTTCAGGCCTTGACTCTGGCAGGAAGTAATGTGGAGAGCAGCAAGAGTAATGTGTAGAGCCTCGCCCTGACTCTCCGCAGGGACCACCTTCCTGTGGGGACTGGAGGCCTCTGGCACCCCAAGAGCATGCTCTCCTGGCCTTGAAGACCAAAGCCCTGAGCCCAGTTGGGTAGCATGGCATGGACTAGAGCCCTCACTTGGAAGCCCTGGGCCCTCTTTTATGAAGGGATTTTTGATCCCATCCTGGAGCCTCCACCCGCATGCCATACTCACTTCCCAAATGCCCCACCCCCAGTGAGAATCACACTGGGCATCAAGATTTTACACAGACATTATAAGGGGAATAGAGAATCAATCTATAGGAGCATAAAGATGGAAATGACAACCCCATAGCTGTCTGAAGACAAAGCCAGCAAACCATGTCCTTTGGGGTCCTAACCATGTCTGAGAGGATGTTTCATAAGAAGCAGCATCCTTTCACGGCTGCTATGATGCAAGTCCTCAGGGCCTTAATCAGAAGCCTTGAATGTTGGACTTGGAAGGGCTTTGGAAACCATTGGCCATGCTGCACTTGTATTTTATAGAAAGTGGCAGTGAGCCTTAAAGCATGAAAGTAGTTTGGGTAACTCCAACAATCACCCAGCGTTAGACTGGAACCTAATGTCCAGGTTTTGGAGAGCAGATCCCAAGATTAGTGTGCAGGAGAATAAACTTAGAAAAAGTAATTTTATAAAATTAATGGAATACAAAAAATAAAAATAATTAAGATTTTCTCCTTTGGATATGATAAGAATACAAAGAATATTTTTAACCTGCATTAGGGTCAGGGGAGATGGCTCAATGGAATAAGTGCTTTCCTAGCAAGCACATGGGCCTAAGTTCAATTCCCAGTTCCATCAAAAAAGAAAAAAAAAAAAACTGCACTGGTACTGGCTTTTTAGGCTTAGGACAAGTTCCTAGGAAATATGCTACCTAGGAAGTGTTTTCCTGCCATGACACAATTCTTTCAAATGGAAGGTCCAATATATCTACCTAATTCAATATTAAAATGTTTGAATAAATAATCTATACAAATATGTGAAATATTATGATTTTAAGTAACTAATAAATACCTGGGGCCCCAGTGTGATTTTAAAGAAAAACCTCAAATTCCTGGTAAAGCAATTGATTTTATGAAAGGTTCATTCTTAACAAAGCAATATTTATTCACCCTTGATTTTAAAGAAAAGCAAAAATAAAAACTAACAAGGAATGTGAGGTGTAACTTGTTTTCAGACTATTATGTATGTAAAATATCAGTGAGTTTTGATTTATAACTTTTTTTGTAAACTGGAAACAGGATTCAAAAAATGTGTCTATTATCTTCTGAAGTAAAGCCTTCAATTAGTATACGCAACAGCAATTGAGGAGTTTCAGCAGCTTAGGATGAAACAAGAGACTGACCAGTTTGGATGTTCATACCAGTGTGGTCTCTAGAGCATCTTCCTCAAGCCCATATTCCTGAATCCTGATTTTCTTATACCAGGAATGTGGAAACAGTACAGACTCAAAATCCTCTGGATTTATTTTCTGGAGTTTGAGATTTCACATCTTGTGATGACTTACAGGGCTGGGTTAATTTTGTTTCCCCTCATTTGCAGGAAGGGTCAAAGAGAAGGTCAAGTAATTTATACGAAGTCAATTAGAAATGCAGGGATCTAAAATACAGGTTTTCATTAAAAAAAAATAAAAAAACCTCTCAAGATCCACACTCTACCATCATCATTCCATCCTTCTGTGCTAGTCATCTATAAGGAATTACCCTAAACTAGTCACTTAAACATCTTTTCCCTCATAGAGCCTGTGGGCCAGGAACCCAGATACAACCTAGATGGGTGGCTCTGAGTCAAAGTTTCTCATAGGGTTGCTCTCAAGATATTGGCTGGACTGCAAGGCTTGACTTGAGCCAAAAGGTCTGTTTTCAGAGTGACCCACTATGTGAACCAAAAATCAGTTCTGGTTGTTGGCAAGACACCTCAGTTCTAGGTCATGTGAATTCATGCTCACGGCTCCTTGACTGTCTAGCAACAAGCTACTTTCTCCTCCAAAGCATGTGAATGGAGAGTATTAAGATGAAAGTCACAATATATTTTATCGACCTTAGTGCTTTCATCTGAAAAATGAATGACTAGATCAGTGATAGAAAATAGGTTTTCATATATACCCTCTGGCATGGAGTTAAGTATGGTAGCATACACTTTTAATCCCTTCAGTCTTGGAAGTGGAGACAGGAGGATTGCAAGTTCAAGCCCATCCTAGACAATTTCATGTCTCAAAATTAAAACTTTATTGTAAGAGAGCTGAAGCTATAGCTCCGTTCAAAGGGTCTGGGTGCAATTCCCAGGAAGGAAGGAAGGGATGTAAGGAGGGAGGGAGGGAGGGAGGGAGGGAGGGAGGGAGGAAGGAAGGAAGGAAGGAAGGAAGGAAGGAAGGAAGGAAGGAAGGAAGGAAGGAAGGAAGGAGGGAGGGAGGGAAGAGGAAGGGAGGAAAGAAACATGTTAGCTGGCTGTGTGGAAATATTTTCAGAACTCCAAAACTAACTCAGATTTAAAGAGTGATGCCTGAATAGGCCCGCAACACTACTGAGGTCAAGGAGGAGAAAGCAGTGGCATTTGTGACACATTTCTTTGCCATCCTTGGACAAAATCATCAGCCAGCTCCTTCGATGGATGAAATGTAAGATTCTGTAACTCACCTGAGCTCTCTCATGCACAAAGAAACATTCTGAAAAAATATCTGGATTATCTGGTGCTTTCCATACCCAGGACAGTCAGAACCAGTGCATCTCTGCAATTCTCTTCTGTAAATAGCCAGCTGGTTACTTAATTGAATTCACCCAGTTGTTTTGAAAACAACCAAGAGCATGACCAGATTCAGTCTTTCTCTCAAACTAGCTTTGTGTGTCTCTGGGAGTCGCTATGTGATGATCTATGTTATTTTAAACTCTCTTTATTTTTAATGACACAAACAATGAAGCACAAGTAGGAGAAAGGAGCTAACACATTTATTCCCATTCTGCCATCTGTTTGAAGCTGCTGATGTAATTCCAGTTTGAAATTGCATTAGTGTGTGCCTCCTGGACTTCTTCCTTATTTCCTTGTGTATTTCAGGCCTTTTGTACTTAAGAGAAAGCTCTGCCTCGAGGATGTCAGTTACTGGGAAGCCAGAGTGTAGTTCTGGCCATTTTCGAACTGGTCTCCAATTGGATTTCCTTCCCGATAAGCTAGAATGACTGCAACTGGAGTGTTATTTGCTTAAATGTATTTGGTGTTTAAGGTTTGATTAGTGATGTTTTCAGCAATATCATCAACAATCAGCAGATTTGTTTACGCTGTGGAGGATGGCAGAGATTAAGGGCTGTGGTCGTGCATACTCAATCATTGCATATTGGCTTTTTTGACTTTTATCTCTTGGATTATGCCTTGGAACTCAATTTTAATTTTGCTTTTAAACATGCAGCTGTTTTATACTGGTTTAGGTAGCCTTGTAGTAGAGGATTTGTTAAATTGTGTGAAAGTTTGTGTGTGAGGGAATTATTTGTGAGGCTCCATTTAAAATTAAAGCTTGGCAGGATAAACCAAGCACAGCTTCTTCCTTGGGCTGTAGACTCCACAGTGTGACACCAGTCAAACCCTCCTTCTCCTCACTTCCAAATGCCTGCCCAGTGGAGACCTGCTGGTGGGTGATGGGCAGAGGCCTGAATGCAACTGTGGAACAGAGGCAGGAAAACCAGAAACTTGGGCAACTTCCTTCCCTCTCCTGAGCCTCAGTTTCAAGAACAAATTCTACACTGTCCAACTCGCAGTCCTTCTGCTCAAGACAGAACCTATTGCTCTCTCCTAACATAAGAGTCTTTGCCTTTCCTGCGATCACACCATTGGGGTTGCTTCTTTGGCATGGGAAATTCTATCTCCTGTCAGAAAATGTCATCAGAGGAGTAGGAGGTTGGACTCCATGGGCTTTTAAGGGTTCTTCCCACTCTTTTCAGGTTCTCTGTCAAACTCACCCTCAGAACCTAAGATTAAGGTCACAGTCAGCCCCTGGCAAGGTGATCTGGCTTGTGGCTCATCACAATGGCTCATCACCATCTGTGGAATTTTATTTTATTATTAATATCTGGATACAAAGCTCTATGGGAGATTTTGAGTCAAAAGAAGCAAGGCCTCTCAGTCAAGGTGGCAAGCCAGGTTCCAGAAAAGCAGATGATTAAGGTATGGAGAGGGCAGTGGGAGGAGAGCTGATTAGGAAATCCACAGACCAGAGCTGCAGCCAGGATTCGAGTGAATCCTGCTGAGCGATCAGAGCGACAAGAGGCCTGGTACAGCGAGGGACAGTGAGGGGATCTTTCTCAGGGGAAGTGGCACCTGCATAAGAGCTTGAAGAATGAGTTTCAGTTTTCCTACTGGAAACAAGGGTGACAGAGAGGAAGAATGCACCAAAGGTCATCAAAAGAATGTGTGGGGACGAAGGAGTAAAAGACAAGGTTTGGATGTACTTTCCCCTCCGGGGAGTTTGGCTGGAACCTGGAGAAGGGGCTTATCAGAAGTTGGACCTGAACAAATAATCTGCATCAGTTTGTTTACCATTTTGACTCAGTCATAATGATAATCATTTTGGAATCAATCTGTAGTCCATTTTTTATACCTATACACTATGCTGGTAAATTACAACCAATGGCAAGAGGTTACAAATGCTATTCCACAGTGACTGTCCAAAAAGCCCCAGAGAAGCCAAGCGGGGGTATAGCTCAGGGGTAGAGCATTTGACTGCAAAAAGCCCCAGAGAAGATCCCAGCTTTGCCACCTACTATCTACGAGCCACCTACTGTCCACTCAATAAATCATTAAAGTGCCTCATTGTTTTGTCTGTAGAATGGAGATTAATATTCTAAGATCTTGGACTAACATATGGCTAATACTATTACTGTTATTATTACCATTACTCTTTCTATAAAAGTTTCAAAAGTTATACATGCACACATGTTTGAAGAGATTCAAGCTTATAATTCTTATATGCTTTATTAAATGATAGAGGAAAAGGTAGAGAAAGGGCCACTGTTTGGCAAGTTGCACATGGCCTTGGCCACACCAGAGGAGTATGTAGTAGGGCCAGCAAGTGTCCTGCACTGTGGCCTGCTGGCACAGACCATGCAAATATCCTGGGTAAGGTTACCAAATAATATATAGCATACCCAGTTCCATTTAAGTTTTTAATAAATGGTAAGTAATCTCTTTGGTACAAGTGTGTCTCAACAACTGCATGGGATATACTTACACGGAAAGATTTTACACATAGGGAGCTATGTGACTCTCTGGCTATACTTGCACTGCCAAAATCCCATTCACATGTATTATGACCTGTTAAAGGGGGATTCCCACAGGTAGGGATGTAAGCTATATTCCTGAGAAGTCTTTAAGAAATGTAGTGTTGGGATCTGAAGACTGCAAAGGATTCTGATCAATGGCGAATGAGCACAGAGTGCCACATGCTAGGAAAGGGCAAGCTCTGGTGCAGAGGCATGGGGGAGTCTGAGAAGCTTGGGAGTCACAGAGGACAGCGGGTCAGTCAGGGAATAAGGAGAAAAAGGATGTATGTGTGAGTGTGTGTTTACTTGGGGTGGAGTGATACTCAGAAGAACATATGGTCAAGGAAGTATTTAGGGGCCAGGAGTTCAGGAGTTTAAGAAATTAGATTGAATGAGTTAGTACTCAGTTCCTGAATTAGTCATTTTGTTTCCTTTCCTAATGGATTTCATTATAGACACTGGGTTTTCCTAAGCATTGCCATTTTTTTTTGTCATGATTAGTTTGTTTGCTTGTTTGTTGCCAAATTCTTCTCTGTTCAGTTAATGAAAGGTTGTGAGATGGATGGGCACAGCACAACTCAATACTTATTTAACAAGTAATAAACCAAGTGCAGTCAAACAACACCATCACTGGAAGTTTTATTCTGCTCTCAGAGCTGGTTTCCTTAATTGGAAGCTGTTTGTACTGGAAGTCTTCCAGGAGGACAGTGGGTGTGTTCTCTGGTGTTTCAGGGGCTCCTACAATTTCAGAGGTCTCACACATAGAAATTGACTAGAAGAGCACGGGAAAATGAAGCCTTATGAACTGTCCCCTTTTAGGGTCCTCTGATGAGTCCCTTCTTCTTCGTTGTTTGGACATAGAGATATTTATTCTCAGAACTAGGCACATAAATGACATGAAATGGTAGAGACCAAGTTCCCCAATATGGGGAAGACTCATACCTACTGTTTCTTGATTAATTAGTACTTGGAAGCTACAGACAAGGCAACAAAAGGGTCACATGTGACCGTGATACCTGCCAGGCTGAGTGAAGAGGGTCTGGGCCCTCATCTTGGGTACACAGCAGTTCTTTGTGTGACCTTGGATGAATGTCCTTCCTTCTCTGAACATGAATTTCCTTGTTCATAATATGAGACGGGAAGTTTCCTGTTTCCTCATAATTGTCCCATCCTAAGATTCTGTCTAAGAAGACTGCGCAAGAGGAGTCTCCAGGCAAAAAGGAATATGGAAGAATGTTCTCCAGGAAGCAGACACTGGATGGAGTCCCACAGGAAAGACAATTACAAACAGAAGAGTGAAGTTTAATTTTTTTCTAAGCGAATAATCAAGATGTATGTAAAGGTTTACCTAGAAGAAAGAAAGGTTGTTTGGGTTTACGGAGAGCCTTAAATGAAGCAATGAATGTAAAATGCTTAACACAGATTTTGTTTCTAGTAGTAATAGGTTATTTAGAACAACTCTCCTGCTGGAAAAAAAAAAATGGAAATATAGATTTAAAAAACAAATCTTAAAAGCCTGAAAGAGATAACAAGAAAATATAGAGAATTACCAGATTGAAAATACAGCAGAAATAAAAACTCAGCAAGATAAGCAAGCATGGAATTTTCTATTGATTTGAACACATTTGCTGAGATTTCAAAATTAGAAGGTTCATTGAAAGAGAGGTGAGGGGGACAAAAATGAAACTAAAGCACAGTCCCACAAGCAGTATGGTATCTCCAAGGACACCCTCCCCACAAAAGCTAGAACCCCAAAACCTTCACCTCCAGAATGAGCGTGAATCAGAGAGGCTATACCTCAACAGCCTGATTCACATCTTCCACTTCTGGTCTTCTGGTAGTCAAAGTGTAGCTCATGGAATCACCAAGGGGCTTATCAGAAAGATATATTTTGAGGCCCCACCCAGACCATCTGTAGCAGAATCTGTACTTTAATAAGGTCCCTGGCAGAGGCAAGTTCAAATCTCCTTAGATAGAATGCACTTGCATTGTGGCCTTACTCTTTGTATTAAAAAGAAATCATCTTTTTAATACAACATCCAGGAAATATCGAGAACAGCAGAGTAACAAAGAAAACCATGCTCAAAAGTATATATCAAAAATAACAGAGCACAAGAAAAAAATCAGCAGAAAAAACAGGCAAGAGAGAAAGAATCACAGAGACTTCATAGGTTGATTCATCTACTGCAATCCTTAAAATAATAATTTATATTCACAATCGCTACTTCTGAAGGTGAACATAGAAAATTGAAAGAGCAAACCAGCTGATATTCTCACTGAATACGAATCTATTGAAAATCACAAAAGAAATGTATTTTTTTATTTTTAAAGAAAATAAAAAATAGTAAAAACATATTAGAAATGATACAGAATTTCACTAACTAAAATAATAGGAATTCAACAGTGGTTGTTATGTTACATAATGACACCTTCAAATTAGTTGCTTAGAGTACCAGAGGGCAGGGAGATGGCTCAGTGGAATAAGCACTTCCTTGGCAAGCGCAAGGGCCTGAGTTCAATCCCCAGTTCTGCAAAAAAAAAAAAAAAAAAAAAAAGTAGCGTACCAGATATAGGTATGCAAACTTGGTTTTAAAAAGTTATAAGCAAATAAAAAGGACAAAAATATTAAGCATTAGCTGCTCCTTTCAATAGGCCAGCAGAAATTAGAAGGAATGCATTTTATATGCTAAACATGTAGCTTTTGCTTGCTTTTATTTTAACAGTGAATTATTTTAAAAAATACACTATGAAGCTCTTTCCAAATTCTTAAAATATACGCCTGCACTGTAATATTTAATATCTGTACAGTCATGTTCATATATCGATAGACAACAACTGATTTAACAAGCCATCTATTGTCAGGCATTTGAATTTGTTCCAATCTTCACTATTAAAATAGCGTCTTGTAGCTATGTCTTCATGCATACCCTTAATTATTTCTCCAGGACGAATTTCTACGGGCAGAAACGAATTCACAATTCTGATTTCGAAATCAAAATTTCTCCTCCAGAAAGTTTGCACAAACCTGTGCTCCCAACAGCAGTGCGCAAATGTTTCCTCATAGCCCAGCCAACATTTGAGTTTGTTGTTATTTTGATTTGCTTTTCTGTAACTCGAAATAAAACATCATATTTTGTGTCCCTTTGCCATTTTTAAAAGCAAAATTTGTTGGTCTTCTTTGTATAGGAGGTAATACACTATGCTGATAGCACTAGCAGCATTAGTCACTGTTATTGTAGCAGCCCTTTGTACACCGCAAGTGACATCCCCAGAGTCATCACTTTCTTTTAATTTAATCAAGTTTAATTGCATTAATTTAGAGGTTTACATTTTTAAGTGAACAAATTCATGAACCTTGATCTTCATAGTTTCTGTCTTTAAAAGACTCTAGGATTATATACCTATTACTTAAAAGTCAACTGGAGAGTGATTCTGTAGATTTATATTTTACATTTAAATCATGAATACATCTGAAATTTATTTTCATGCGAGAGTGAGATAGAGACCCGTGGCTTTTCCCTGGACAAATGATTTTCCTACTCAACAATTTGAGTATTTTTCAATCAGAACACAATAGAAATCTTTTGAACTGAGACCTGGGAATGGCTACATCTGTGAGTAGAAAGGAACTAATTACTGCATGTCAGAAATCAGCATGGGGGCCAGAGCTGTTAAACATACTAATGGCTTGGACAGAGGGAGAGCTGGAAAACAGGCTGCTGGCTTTTCCTTGTCCAGGGGTGATTTAAGTGGGTTACTTACTTAGAGCCTAAGATAACAGTGAGCAAAGCCAAGCAACCTTGTGAGGCAGTGAAGGGAGCCACAGACAGAGCCTAGGCTGGCTGCAATCTGTCTGGAGGCTCATTTGACTCCTTGTCTCTCGCTGTGCACAGCAGAAAGGAAGGAGGAGAACTGAGAATGCTGAACCTTTCAAAAGCAGCATCCCTTGATGGTCAGGCCTGGGTAGGCCACTTCCAGAGGCTTCCCTGGCTGATACCTCAGCAACTGCCTGGGGTGGAGGCTCCCCTCCAACATGCTGGGAGCTTGTGTTTGCCTCCTACCCCACCTACTTTTCTTCAAATCCTACATTTCACATCAAAAACCTTTCTACTTTAGAAGTTGTTCCCATGCTATGACTGTCCCGCTATTGTATGCCTTTTCTACTGTTACATGCTTGCTGTAGTCCTATATTTTCATTAAGTGCAGCTACTCACCAATGGCAGTTCACTCTCATATATTTTAGCATGATCTTCAGAGTAATTCTGGCAAGCAGGTAAGGAGAATCCTGTGGCAGCGCCCAGACTGGAGAAGATTGGCCAAGGAGCATAGCAAATCTGAAACGTGGTGGTTCTTGTGAACACTAATAAATTTAACAGAACACTATAAAAGTTCTCAATTCCAGCTCCATTCTAGGTTGAAGGGTATAAGATCAAAGCCAGACAGGTGAGAGTATTAGAGATTGCTATGCTGGTGGCCAGAGATGATTTTATAGACTGCAGTATTTTGGCAGGTAGGTTAGGGGCTGACACACTAGAGAAACTCCAAAATCCTTTAAGGGTATCTGTGTGTCATCCTCCTGGCACCCCACCTGCACACAGTTTGCCCCCTCCCACTCTCAGTCCATGCAGTTTCATCCCCAAGCCCAGTGTAGCTCAGGTCTGGGAGTAGAGTTGCTTCTGTGATACTCAACCCCGGTGTTTTTGTTGATTCTAGTGGGGAAAAGATGACATCTTTCCACTGAGGTAGCTGAAGGTAATGACCATCATGTCTTTAAGGGGAATGAGTGTGCCCAAGATTGAAGCTCACACATAGACACATGGAGCTGAGAAAGACAGAGGGTAAGACTGAGCTTTTGGGACATTGTCCAGGCTCTGAATCCAATCACTGATAAAAAGCAAATGCCTTACATTTTTCAGCCATGTGAGCCAATGGATTTTTTTTTCATATGTATATGAACAAACCAGTTTGAGTTGAATTTTTGTCACTCATAACCCAAAGCTCTCTGAGTAATAGAATCCCAGGCAAATCTGAGGCCTGATGAATCCTTGCAAATTGGATGGGTGACACAGAGTGCACAGAGAAAACTAGGGGCAGAGATGAGGGCTCTAGAGAAGAAGCGGGCAGTTTTCTACCCCTCAATACTATTTTTCCTGGAAATCCCACTCTATCTATCCCTTAATGCATTTTGATTAAATGAGCCTCCAAACAAGTCTCCTTACAAATAACCCAGTCGATTTAGCTGAATAAATATCTATTATCCGCAACCCAAAGGGCTGTAAACAGCTCTAGGGTTCCCCAAGCCCAGGTATGGTTCCCCTTAGCTAACTAGTTACTGTTAAACCAAGGGCTCACAGTCTTTCCTCATGTTAGCATTACTTATGGAGCTTTAAAAAAAAAAGAAAACCCAGGGTATCAGACCCTGTTTCAGAGACTCATACTGAAGCAGGAGTGAGTCCAAGTGTAGGGTGAGTTTTAATGCTCCCCAGATGTGATCCTGATACATATCTGTACATACAAGGCGCTTCAGAGAAGACTGACTGGTCCTCTCACCTCTCAAGTGGGATTTGTGGAGCAAGGGGCACTCGATAGCCTTAGCAGCTGAAAACTCTCTCAGGTGCCAACTTGGTCACTAATTCTGATACTACAGGCCAGTCTGTCACAAGCATCAGGGTCCTCACTTATAAAATGGAAATATTAATTACTGATGACTTCCTTGCTGAGGTCTCATGAGGACCAAATGGAAAAAAAAGAAAACCCTAGAACACTAGGAATGCAAACCTGGCACCTCCTACAGCTGAACACATGTCACACCCTTCTCACCCAGGAAGCTGAGGCCTCCACATCTGTCCATAGAGAGAGGATCAAAACCTCATGGACAAGAAAGGACAACTCCATCTTCCCAGAGGAGCACAGCAGAAAATGAGTTTCTAACCTGCTGTTCACAAGCTGCTGGCCTCATTCCCCACCCTGCCCCCTCCAAACTTCCTGTAGGAACACCTCAAAGATTCCTGTCAACAGCAGCCACCCATCAAGGCTACTTAATGATCAAATCAGCCCTTCTAGGCCTTTTCCTAAAGGATTTTAATCTCTGTCCTTGTTCTCCCCTGGATTTTTTTCCACCACTCTTTGGCTTAATAAATGCCTTTCCAGAAGGCTTCAGCTCGGCTGGAAGTGTACTTGAACAGCAATTCTAAGTCCTTATTAGCTCTATAGTGATCAGGTGAAGGAATAATTGATCTCAATCAGGAACACCTGGTTTCATAATTGCACAAATGATTATAATTCAATAATAAAAGTCAATTTAACTAACTTAATTCAGATTGCTTTAACCTCTCACAGACAGTTAAAAAGTGAACAAGCAAACAGGAAAGAAAAAAAAAAAAAAAAAAAAAAAGAACAGGAGAAAGAAGAAAAACAAAGCTCTGTCTAAACTGCCCAAAAGGGACCAACATGAAGATGACTGCTTCATTTCTCCCCCACCATCGGTAGCATGCAGTTTCATGTCTGGGCCTGTGTTTGCCATATTCTTTCTGTACAGGATATCCTGTCCCAATCTCTGTGCTTCCAGACTGTTCCAGTCTTCCAAATCAAGCTCAAACACCACTTTCCTGTCTTTCTCTAGACAGGGATGGAGGTGCTAGGAGCTGGAGAGACAATCAGTTCCCCTATGGTAGTTGAGTGAATTAAGACCCCAGGATGCAAAAGGGCTATTGACTGATTGGCAGTAACAAGTCAGCTAAACAGTTATTTTGAACATTTGTTCAGTTCTCACAGAGCAATGAGAGACTGAGGTTCACTGAGCCTCACTGAGTCTCGTTGAGATTTGCTCAAAGCTGTGTATCTGTAAAACAACAAAGATAGGATTTGAACTCAGATCTTTAAGATTTCAGAGCATGTGCTCTTTGCACCCCATTGCACAGATAGTCAGGGTGCCCTGGAGCTTTCTAGGTTCTCTGCACTTAACCATGGAACACTGTTAAGTGTCAAGTGGCTGCTGCCACTTGAGTCTGAACCATGAGGAATTTGGCCAGGAGGCTGCCAGGCAGCGAAGCATTCTTCTGTCAGCTTTTGCTTCCTGGGAGTAGCTCTGCACTTACCCTTTCACCAGCCAACCTATCTGTTCAAAGGTAGACACAAAGTGCTGGTTTGTGAATCCCTTCAACATTGGGAATCCTAGCTTTAGAGCCTCAGAACTATAGCTTTGGGATCGCAGAGAATGTCATGCTGAGAGTGTACCCGAAGTTCCTGTCTCTCCCTGCCACTGGATAGGAAGAGAACAGTGTGGAGCATCACTGATTTGCTACTTCCTTTAGTGAATGCTCATGGAGTGCCTGCTAGCCCCATGCTGGGGATTCTAAGCTGACTGTTATCACTGTGACCACTGCGCATGCTAATAATACTATCTGCCATGTATTATCAGACACTGTGCTAAAGAGATACATGGATATTAACCTATTTTTCTTTACATTATTATGAAAGAGGTGCTATCAGTATTAGATAATATACATGGGAAAACAGAATTCACTTAGAAGTAGGCAGAGTTAAAATTTAAATACAACTTTCTGGTTTAAAGCATGAGGTTTTAACTAATTCATCTACAGAATTTCTCTAGTTTGTCTCAAGGTGTTGCCTGCTGTAAAGGTTAACAGTGGGAAATATGGGCGTGCTCTTGAATAATTATCAGTACAAAAGTATCCATGAAACCACACACATATCATGACAATAAAACTGAGGCGCAAAATATACTGCTGAAGCTGCAGTTGGAGATGGTGTATCAGGCATGACTTCTTGTAGGAGAGGACTGTTGATCTCATTCAGAAAGAATGGAGCTGGGTGTGGTGGGGCATGCCTGTAATCCCAATACTCGGGAGGTTGAGACAGGAGGATTGTTGTGAGTTCAAGACCAGCCTGAGCTACAAAGCGAGCTCAAGGCCAGCCTGAACTGCATAGTGAGACCCTGTCTCAAAAAGACAAAAAAAAGAAAGAAAGAATGGGTAAGACTGCGCCAGACATAATACAGGCTAGGAAAGATGACCATAGAAAGACCAGGCCCATCCCAGGAGCAAGCCTGGGTAAGTGGGTCTCCCAGAAGTCTGGTGTACAGGCATATGGGCCAGGGGATAGGAGCTGAGGCTGGAGAGATAGGTAATGCATTCTCTCTGCAAGTACAGGAAGTCCTGGAGTGTGGAAAGTAAGGGGTTGAAATACTTGTTCATGATTAGTAGAGAAGCTGGGCAGACCAGGGCAGGGACTGACCAAGGAAAGAGTGAGGAAGGCTTCAAGGTGAAGTTACAGGCACAGCTCCCCTCCACCCATTTTCAAGACCTTGTGATACTAACAAGATGACAGAAGGTTGTATCTTTTATCCCTAGGCAGCAGTGATGTCCCCACATGGCTATTCTCTTCCATGACCTTTGAGTGCTGAGCTCTCAGACCTTTTGAGGACATTTTGATGCACCTTGACATGGGCTTACTGGCCAGCTTATGAACAAAATGTTCTCTGAAACATTCTGGCTTGTTGCTAACGTTTTTCTTGAGGATCTGCCATCTTAAACTGTGAAATCTCTCACCCTTAAGCCTTTCTCTATTTTTTTTTTTAAAGAAGTGATTTATATTAATGGTAGACAAATCAGAAACGGCAGATAAGCAAGAATTCTCCTGTTTCTTGAAATGTCCACCCCCTTGTTGCAACCATAGCTAATATTTTTCATTCCAAAAAATGCGTATGAGTGTACTTTGACCAAATATAATCATAGCGCACTTTTGTTTGTAATTTGCCTTCCCGCATAGCAATAAATGCCAAACACCTTCCCAAGGAGCCACACTTTGAAGGAATGGTTTCTAAATATCAGCAAGCCTTGAAATCTATGGTATGGCGATGTATATGAAGCTATAGTTTTGAAGTGGCAAGGATCACATAAGGCAAGCCATACTGTGAGGCTTGGTTTTTCTGTAGCTGAGTGGCCCCTCTGGTCTCTACCACTGTCACCCATAATCTAGGACCATACTACAGGACTAGGGTGGTATCTATGTGGTGACAGACATAAAGAGGTAGTGTAGGATCTTACAGCTTTATCCAAGCATAAGAGATTTGTAAAGACTTCCTGTATCTGGATCCCCCCCTTTTTTTCTGTTGAGAGTGGAGAGACAATGTCCCAAGTTTTCAGGCGCATCCTTAGTTAACCCTCCCCCTGCCAGCTTTGTTGAATGGGGTAATGAAATTCTGACTCTCAAGTGGATAACAATGACTTCAGGCTGCCTTACTTATCTGGATTGTTTTACTGCCATGTTTTCTAGTCCTTTGTCTACGGTGGGTCTCATGTTTCCAAAAATATGAGCACCCTCACAGCTCTCTCCTCCCTCTAGACCTTACCAGAGTACCTGCAAAAGACTCCCTGAATCTCTTGCTCTCTTTCAGGATCTCCAGAGACTCTGCCCACCAAGCCTGCCCACTGACTCCTATCTCTGTTACCTCATCAAGGAGGAAGCTGTCTTTTCTTCTGATGAACCCCTAGAACTTGCTCACTTCTCTACCCCATTTTCCAGGTTCACAATGACACCTCTGATTGCCGGAAGAGGAGGCAGTACTGTTTTGCAGAGCCTTTGATGGTTATTTGCTGGGGATAACAGCAGTATTCTAGAGTACCTCCTGACTTAACTCTGTCTCCCTAGAGCAGCTGAGCTGTGGATAGCCTAACCTGGCAGAGGAATGCTCCATCCCTGGCAATGACAGCTCACATAGTGACCATCCTTGCTTTGCAGGATACCATCATAACCCAAGGAGCTGTGAACTTAGTTCTAAACTGTGCCTTCTATCCCTCCAACCTATGCCTGTCTAACTCCTCTTGAACCTTCTGTCTTCCCCTGACACTTGCCTATCCAAGAGACTTCCCCTCTCTCATCCTTCAAAACTCAGCATAAACTCAGTGTCCCCTCACACTTGCTAGGTCAGATAAGGTGGTTCTAACTCCAAAGCCCTTATTACTCTTTAATGGCACAGTAAATTCCAAATTCTTCACTCAAAGTTATGAGTTCTTTGAGGAAGAGACTGTCTTGTGTTCTAAAAACATAAAACATACCTATCAAATACTTATGGAATGAATTCATGAACACACCTGGGATATCTTAGTCCCACTAGCACCAATTCCATTTTTGCCACACTTCTGGAGAAATTTTTTGGTAACCTAGAAGCCTATCCATCCATTCTCCTGCCCCTGAGCTGTGGAAACAGGCAACACTGACAAGATCTATAAGCCTACTACCAGGCCTTTCCCCTCCACCTTAGCCCTGGGGTCCTCCCTAGGAGGAATGGCAGGCTTGAGGCCAGCTTTGGTCTCAAGCACCTCCTCTGCTCTACTGATTTCCTATTTTGTCCTACCTTCCCAAGTGCTGCCTGACTTTGGTTCATTTTCAAAAAATAAAATAAAATATTCTGTTGATGTCCCAAGAACTCCGTGTTACCCCTTGGGACCTTCTGCTGAGATTCCACTTGGACACCATGAAACTTAAACTAGAACTAACTGAGCTCACCTCAGGCATGTATTTGTGGAGTTCCTCTCATGCCAAGGTACAGCGGTAGGTGCCAAGGGCCCACATTCCAATGCAGAAGAGGCAGGCTCTTCCTTTCAGCAGAGCTCACAGGCCAAAGCCACCTCACCCTGAAGCCATTTCTTCTGTTGGTCAACTTACGGGGAATGATCTATTTACTTAAAAATTCAGTCCATTTGTATTTCTGAATCTGTTTAGATGATCAGATCCTTTATGCAATCTTGGGTTTGTTTTTTTTTCTTGTTGGTTGGTATTTTGGAAAAGTACTAAAGATTTAATTTAATGATTAATTAATAAAGACAATTTATGCATATTTTATGTGATGAATTCATCTTTAGAATATAAAATATTTTAAAATAAAATATTCAAACCACACTGATGTTTGAAGACTGGAGCTTGTGGAACTGGAGGAATCCTGGTGCCTTTTTCACTCATTTGGCTGATTCTACTGACACTGAGCAACTTTTCTGGTTGAAGGCTGGGGTAGTTTTGGAGGGAATATGCTCTGATGAGAAAGGATGGGTGAGAACGTGGTTTCCACACCTACAGACCCTAAGAGATAGACCTAGGGGAGGGCACAGCTGAGGGCTCAGAGTCCATGGGAGGCTGAGCTGGGAGCAGATCACTTACTTCCTCCATACTGGAGATGCAGTGGGATTCAGCCCACTCACATGGGGGCAGCTGCCCCAGCTAGGAAGAAGCCAGGGGAAGGAGCAAGTCACGTGCCATCAAGGTCAGCTGGGGCACCCCTGAGGAGAAGCTGAATTAGCCGGGCAGTGGGAAGGCTCCCAAGCTCCACTGTTCATCTGGGCTGGGTGGAGAGCCAACAGGACTTAGGAGGCCATGCATGCCACTAGGCCTAGAGTGGTACCCCTGAGCTGCTGGGGCCTGAGAACATTTGAGTAATTAAACACTCTGAAAAGTGTAAAACAATTCCATGTTTTAAAAAATGAGAAACATTGAAAACACAAAATCCAGTTGAAGGTGCCAATACTAAAATCCAGGAAAAAGTCAGAGTCACAATGAGAAGGAGGAAGAGGAAGAAGAGGAGGAGGAACAGAGGAAGAAGAAGAAGAGGAGGAGGAGGAGGAGAGGAGGAGGAGGAGGAGGAGGAGGAGGAGGAGGAGGAG
>PVKA01016020.1:0-48810 GCA_004027165.1 Ctenomys sociabilis | reverse complement strand
AGATCTAAACGTTAAAGCAGAAACACTCGATCTCCTGGAAGAGAAAGTAGGAGGAACTCTTGAAGACATAGGGGTAGGTAAAGAGTTCATGAACAAACATATATTCGCACGGGAAGCTCTTGAAAGAATCAACAAATGGGACCAACTTTTCTTAAAGAGCTTCTGCATGTCAAAAGAAATTGTCAACAGAGTAAAAAGATAACCCACAAACTTTGAAAAAATCCTAACTAATAAGCAATCAGACAGAGGTCTACTGTCTAGAATTTATAAAGAACTAAGATATAACAGGGCCCTCGAATTTAAAGACCCAATTCAGAAATGGGCATCTGAGATGAAAAAATATTAAAAATAAAAATAAATTAAAATACTCATGACTGAAGAAAATACAGATGATGATAAATTTCTATTTAAATTTTCTTAACAATAAGATTGGATTTCCTAAATCTTGAACATATCTACAGGCTATATGCGAACAAATGGCAGACTCAGTGTCCAATGTTAGCATCACTTATTCTGCACTATTGTTATTTATTGTAACTTAGATTAATGTTGCCAGCTGACCACCTACTAGTAATCAGGGCTTTGGGCCACTTATTAGAGCTGGAGCATCTGTCTTCATGGATCCAGGCTGCTCTAATTTCCTCCTACAGTTTCTGTTCTTCTGGCTTTTCATTGGCTTCTGAATTCTGACAGTATGGGGTCGGCCCTAGTCCTGCCTCTATACTTCTCTTTCCTTAGATGTTTCCTGTTCATACCAGAGACTTTCAGTACAACATATTCCCAAAGCATTTGTCTCCAATCTTCAAATCCATGTGCTGAGTGCCAACTCAGTGTCTAAAATGTTTCAACTACATATTTGACGTATCTCAACATTATTATGACCCAACTGTTCTTTTCTTAGTATTTTCCATACTTCTCTTGCTACCAGTAATCATGAAAAATCCATTTTTCCTCCCTCTCTTCCTTATTCTTCATATGTAATCATTAGCACATTTTATTACAAATTCTATCTCAAATGTATCTGCCCTCTGCAGCCTGCACCCCATCACTACTAGTAGACTAAGCCAGCATTTCTGCGACACTGTAAGGTTTTCTTAATTAGGTCCCTCTCCACTATTGACCTCCATGATCTATCCTCCATACAGGCAGCCTGACAGAACTTATTTGAAAAGAGACATCATGCCTTCCACTTGCTTACAGCCCACTAATTGCTATATATTTTTTAAAAAATTAGGTTCAGGCACCTCACCGTGGGTTAGGATGCAACAAGGGAGCTGGCAGTCCTCCATCCCTCCCACACCAGCAGCTCCTCTCTCTACCTTACTGTCCTGCAGCTCTCTGGCTCATTCCATTTCCCCGAATGTCAAAGTCGGGTATCCCTTGGAGTTCAAGAAAGCTGAAAATGAACAGTTTTCCTGCCTTGTGGCAGAATGTCATGAAGATTAAAATCCACAAAAAACTCCATTGAGCATGACCTTGCATTTTCTTATTCTGCCCATTTCTATGTCTTGTGTTTACTAAATAATTGCTTTTGTGTGTGCCTCTGGACAAGAGCTTCCTGAGAATCCTTTTGGGTCATCTTGTTCTCTGTTCCTGCGTGTAATGACAGAAGTTTATTCAAGGGATGCACAGACAAACAAAAGAATGAAAGAGGCAAAATGCTTAAGCACACATCCACTGGGGCCCTCCCTCTCTTGGCAACAGAAAGCATCTTTTGTCCTCCTTCCTCTAATATTCTCTTCTTTCTGTGAAGTGGCAATGAAATAGATATCTCCAAACTTGGATCTTAATTGCCTACTATCTCTATTGTCCTTAAAAGTCACCTCTCTTGAAGTCTTGAATCAACTGGTCAATTGAAAAGTGAGAGGCTTGGAATGGATTGGTGATCTGCCAACATTCTGAATGAAAGAAAAAAAAATTAAATGAAATGATAGGATGGATTTTAATATGCAAATCATTGAAAAACAATGCTTTTCTGGCCAAATGGGCTAGCACTCCTGGCACTGTACCAACAGGCAAAGCAGGCCGTGCCGTCCCTGGGAGACTCTGGGAGTGCTCCCCTGGCTTTCCCACGCTCTGCAAGGCCCAGTTCAAAAACCACTGGACTCAAGTCTCTAAGGCTCCTGGTAGATCTAACATTTCATGATTCCAACTCTGAAATAAACAACAGATGTTGCCAACTAAAGCCGAATGAAATGTATTCATGAGCTCCTTTAAAAATTAAATGGAAGGCTTTTCTCCCCCTTCAAAACCAAGCAAAATTCATTGCTTGGAATTCTGACAGAATATACAAAGAGTCTTTTTAAATGCTAAAGAACATTCGTAAATGACTTTGTCACAAAGTGTTATAACATTTTGCAAAATTGAGCTTATGTAGGTTTTTGCTGACTTGAAGTGTTATTGATTAGAGAATGCCTTCTACCCTGCAGGCTGTGAGTGCCTCGTGAGGTTTCAGATGCAGGAACTGGAGCCTCCTCACCTACATACTGGAAAGGTCAACCCTCCATAGAAAGCCATTAAGCGCGCGCACACACACACACACACACACACACACACACACACACACACATGCTCAAGTTGGCGATGTGGAGTGGCAGATCCAATCTCACCCAGAGCCATGTCTCAGCCTCTGAGAGGCTGATGTAATTCTCCTGTGAATCTTTGGTTTCAATGGAATTGATTACTTCAAAACATGAGCTACAGCACTGCTTGCTTTTCATCACATTGCATTAGACGCTTTCATACATGCAGCTAGGAAGTAAGTAGACAAAGGCACACAGTTCCCTCGTCCTGTCTGCCCTCATGCATATGCATGTGCACACACCTGCATGTGAGTACACACATTCAGAAAGCAGATAACAGTATCAATAGCTTTCAGATGTGTAAGGACATATTTTAAAAGCATGTTAATTTTAGCAGTTCATCAATCCTCATAAGAACTCTGTATGCTAGATGTTTAAAGGAGTTGCTAAGTATAATAAACATACACAAAGTGATTTTCTTGCAGTTATTTAACTGTCCCCATGATTCACACAAAAAGATGTAACCTCTGAAACATCAAATGCCTTTTCCAGGGTCCCAGTGCCAAAGGGCAGATCTATGAATGAAAAGCTAGAACTGCCTATTGACTCTGGAGGTCTCTACAATATGGCTTTAATTAACCCAAAAGCAGGACAGGAGTGGTTTTTGCACCAATATTCATTTTTCCAGAGCAAGTAGTACTAAGACATTTTTCTGGATTGCTTTTCTAAAGTTAGAGCTAGATTTTTATTGATGCATAAATATTCACTCACCAGCATCTCTTGTGATGGACAGCACCATTTCGACCAACTGGATGAAATCAAAGCTGTGAATTAGACCACTTAAAGCTCAACTTATGACCTCAACCTCCTTCTTCTTGACACTAGGCAATAGGAAGATGTTTCTTGTTAAAAGAATAACATCCTTGCAAAGAAACAGTAGCCTAAATTGCTTGCTTGCTTTCCCTTTCCTTGATTGTCATTGACATGTTTTCCTTTCAATGTGATAAGCTACATGATCTTCCTTGTCTCATTCGTTCACAGCTGGTAGAATTAGCTTTCCAATCTTGTAGTAACAAGAGAAATGTGATGATTAGCTTTAGTGGTTTAGGAACTTTATACTGCTAGGTCTCATAATAGAACATCAGCCAAGAATTTCATTCACATGGAACTTTAGCATGTTGTGCAGAAAAACTCAAGAGCTCGCCACAGCCTGAGAGTCATGAAAATGATCCTGGATTAAGCTATTCTGTGAGGAAGGACTGGGAATCATCCAAGATAAACTACCTGTCTCAGAACTAAATGGTACAAAGCTTCTAAAGGAGAAAGAAAGATAAATGGTCTCCTTGATTACAAATCTCTGAGTCTTGAAGAAAACCTATTTTCCAACTCCAAGACCATGTTACTGGAGGAGCACCATCTGCCAGTGCTCATCTTTAATGAAGAAAAATCTGAAAACAGTGATAGATCCTCTCAGCGACCTCATCCATCCTGGGGAAAGGTCCGACCACTGCGTGCAGCAGTGTGTGCCCTGGACACTGCTGCTGCTACTGCTGCTGCTAGAGTTGTGTGAGGGCAGTATGTTTTCCTTGAAAATGGAAAAAGAAAAAAAAAATATGACAAGATGTAGGAACGCTGTTTGGCTGCTGAGCCCCAAACCCTTCATGCAGATCTTGACGTACCTGAAAGGTGCCCTGAGCCCCAGTTTATCCATAAAGAGGCACAAACAAAGGCCATTCTTCATGGCAAGTTACTGTGCAGCAGCTGCAAATATCCATGCATTTCTGGAGGAGTATGAGTGTACCAGAGTGGTTCTTCCAAGGAAGTAGCTACTTGTTTTTTTTTTTTTTCTTTTTTCTTTTTTCTTTTGCTTACACTATAGACACAGTGATGACTTCAAGTCAGTCTGAATCCTGCTTCATTGACCTATATCATGACACAGCTACACAGTATACTCAATGGAAGACTTTCTGCGGGTGACTTTAGTGCCCCATGTGCAAGTTAGATAATGATCCAAACATGTTGCCTCCTTGGGATCTCTAATGTCTTATTTCTCCACTGCGCTCTCATACCCATGTTATAAATAATTTGAAGAACAAAATAAAAGAGAGATAGTAAGCAAAAGAGAGATAGCTCTACAGAGAAGAGAAAAAAAGAAGAGGAAAGGGCAGGTGTGCATAAAATTTTTCAAGATACCATACAGATGGTAATTAACACGCATCACAAACTAACTTCAATAACAACAAAAAGGAAAAATGCACTGTCCATAAACTGCAAGGCAGAGGAGATGGGAAGTGGAAGCCAGGGGAAAGTGGATTAAAGGTACCAGGAAAATGGCAAAAGCACCTTTAGAAAGAAAACTATGATTTGTCTTTCTCCATTGACTTGGAAATGTGCACACTCCATCATGCTTATAGTGAGCATGTTTCCCACACCCAAAACTGTGGGAACAAACAGCCTGACCAGAAACCTTTCCTCCTTTCCTGAAAGTGATATAATTTCAGTCCTAAAATATAAGTGTACAGAACACATCAGTAGGTTTGGAATCGATAGTAAAGTAGATTTAAAAAATGACGTTGTTCAGAAAGTTCAAAGATATATGCTTACAGAAGCCACACTTTCAGCATAGAATTACTGCTTCCTGTCCACACACAAGTCAGCAGACTGGCTGTAGACTGACCTTGACACTCAGCATCTCCACGCACCTGTTTGCTCCACTGTAAACTGAAGTGGTTCTGTTAGGCAATCTCACTGGTTCTGTCCATAATTTTATAATTTGTTCTCTATGCTATAATGATCCTGCTTCAAAACTGTACAGTGTGTACAGAAAGCATACATGCACACCAGATGCACATGCATGCAATTACTCCCAAACCTAGCATTTCTCATTATTAAATTTTAGGGTAACAAAATACTATTTTTCCCTTCACTTATTGTTCTTTCAATCAGAAACACACCTCCAGGTCCCCTAGCAATGACATGATACAAACTTAACATCTAAGTATTTCATATGTGACCAGAATGGTACCTGGCTTCAGATCTTCAGGCTCTTTGAACACCACACCATTTAATCCACTATGTCAATCGTATGCCGCAAAATGACAACGCCCAGTCTTAGACCTTCTCGGCTTCCAGAAGCTTAGTCATTGCCTGGTCTAATTACCATATTCCTACACTCCTTAGAAGAATAGTATCACATTTTTAGACTCATAAATTAATATCCACCAGCTGGAATAATGTTCATTAAGTCTCAAATGCTCTCATGGTAAAGGGTGATAAGAATAGTTTTACCTCAAATAAATAAAACACTGAATATACAACACAGTGTTTTCTATACATTTTTAATTCTTCAAGCCATAAATACATCACCAGACTGAACAGAACCTCTGCAGTCAAAAAATTTGTTTCTATCAACTGTTCCTCAGAAGATCAGCCTCTGCCTTCTCATTTTCAAATGTCTTGGTTTCAAAGTTAGAGACATCCCAAGAATAATTCTGCTGAAATAGTCAAAGAGAGAGACAGAGAGAATTCCCATAAGCTGAGATCTAAGCTACAGAGCTGGATTATTCCAGAGCCATAATTTCCTCATGAGAAGTATAGCTTTGTGATAGGCAAATCATTCATTCCGCTGTTTGTGAACTTAATCAACTATCAAATATGTAGACAGAGGCCCATTTACCATAGTAATTTGCTAGATACTTCTTTGTAACAATAAATAAATTTCATGTGTCAGAGCGAGTTGTGGCACCTGGCTATTTGCTCAAATATCAGCCTAGGATATTCTTCGGGTGTGTGTAACATTTAAAGCATTAGATTTTTGCCTAAGGCTGATTTCTCTCCACAATCTAACTGTACTCCATCTGACCAGCTAACAGCATTTGGAATAAAGGGGCTTTCATGACAAAGGCTTGATGCTGACTCAAAACTACAACACAGAAATGCTGTAGATCAAGACCCAAGACTTGAAAAACTATAGCCTTCCTTGAATTATTTAGCTTCTGGAGCTGGCCAGCTCTTCTGATCTCACATGCCCATCTATACCTCATTGCTATCTAATACAAGACATGGTAAAAATCCACAGTTAAATTCTGTGAAATTGTTCTATGTATGACTCAAAAAGCAGTTGAGTATTGAACTGATTAACATACACACAAATATCTTAAAACAGGAAAAATGTATGTTTTTCCTTAGTTTGCAAGATCACTGGATTTATCTTCTTTATTATTGAACTTTTAAGTATTTAAAGCCAACATATCCTATTTCAAAGTCAGAAGAGTATTGTAATTGCTTCAGCAATGCCCTACAGCCAAAAATAAGTTAGGCACCCTAAATTATTAAAGGCTTCCTCTTAAAGATGCTAGCTGTGTAATTGTCATTTTATTTATTAACATCTTTGTAAAAGAAAAATCTTTCAGGAATGAGAGAGTGTGTGATACTGACAATGGAAGATAGTAAAAGAATATTCTAAGCAAAATGTCTTTTTTCTTGAGAAAGTATTTTTAGAAATGCAGGGTAGTAGAGTGTTCAGAAAAAGGGTGTTAGGGCCAACAGAGAGACTTGAGGAGAGGTGCAGGTGAAAGTAAAGAGGATCCAGTAGCAGAAGGAGGAGAGGGCTATGGAATTGCATGCATCCTATGTTGCTTCAAACCTGCCATACACTGGGAGAAAAATGAATCTGGCTGTAATGGAGGAGTGCTAGGAAGCAAAAGCAGGAGGTATTAGTTCAGGTTGGGCTTGATTTGTGTTAGATCAGATTGAGTTTTGAGGCTTGGGTTGGGTTGGGCTGGGATGGCTCAGATTGGGTTGAGGTGGGGTGGGTTTGGATTGGGTTAGCCTGGTTTGGTTTTCTTCACCAAATAATCCCCAAAACCAGAGTGTGGAAAGACCAATATTACATTCAACAAAATTCATAAAAATAACTAAGTATTACTATCGTTTAGAAATATTTAGATGAGCTAGTCAATGATTTTAATATTTGATTAAATTTCAAACTTACTGTAATTTCTCTAGGATGATAAAAATACTTTGCAGGGATAGCAAGATAGCTCAGAATACTAAAGCACCTTCTTAGACAAGCCTTCAATAAGTACAGGGACTGTGATTTGATCCCAGGCACCATATGCCATTCCATCCCGTCCCCAGACCACAGAGTCCAAGCATTACATTGCACACTTCTAATCCCTGTACTGGGGAGGCTGAAAACAGGAGGATCACTATGAGACTGAGCTGCATAGTGAAACCCTGTAACAACCAATACAATTTTAAAAAATACTTTGGGATTTTCCTTCTTAATAATTTTTTTAAATGTCTTTCTATCACAAAGTAGAGGTGCTTGTTCAATATAACAAGGATTATAATTCTGTGAGATTATGAAAAGTTGGTGAAATTATTTGTTTTGAGGAATCCTGGTACAGACCTGCTTAATCTGTCTTCCTCAGCTCTTTGTTACTACAGGAGACTAGTACAGGAAACTGTGCAGGAAGCACGTGGTAGGCCTTGCCCAGTGTGAGGTGGCTGCACTCCCTGCCCCAGGCAGTGGACCTCCCTTTGCAGTAACTTCCACGCTGAGCAGCACATGACCTTAAAGTTTCCTTTGGCCAATGAGACAGCAGCAAATCTGACTCAAGCTGAGACTTCACGTCTTTTGTTTTTCCTCATTTGTACCTCAGCTTTTGATTTGAGACCATGCCTGAACTGTACCTCCTATGGAGGAAGACATGAACCAGACAGGTGCTCCAGCATAGGTCCAGATATGGGAGGGAGATCAGAAAACATCAGCAAGCTATCAAAGGGCCTTTAGTCCTGAGATCAAAACTAAGTATCTGCCATTGATTTCTGTTACATGATTGTTTTTGGTAACTTTATTAAGCACTTGAAGAGTATCATAAAAATAGAATATAAACATCTTTTCCCACTTGTGACATATTAAAGCAGAAGAGATCTATCTTGGGTTACTTTGCTGAATTATGAACCTAAAATATTTGAATGACAATGGAATACCCTTCTCTGACAAATGTAAACAAAAAAGGGGGAGAAAAATAAAGGACCATTTTGTAGTGGGAAAAAAAAAAATATATATATATATACCAAATAGCATAGATACACAGCTATTTTCAATGAGAAGAAAATGTTGAGCTAATAGTGTTTAGACAAGGTATCATTTCTGCATCTTGCACTATGGATAACTACTACAAAGACAACAATATGCAATGTATTAATTATTGCAACTGTCCTACTAACCCTTTTTGAAACTGTCACATTGCTATTTCTCAATAAAATTAATAAAACAAAATAAAAAATAAAGCAAAAGAGAGTACAAGAAGATAAAACTTGAAATTGCCTCTGCTGTGCTGTTGAGGCTGAATCAAAGAAATGCCCCAAGTGAGAGGAGGGCTCCCCTAAGCTGTGGGAGTCAAGCATTAATAAAAGTAGGAGTCACCAAGAGCACACTGGTGGGAGAGGGGACCAGAAAGGAGCAGGTGCAGCAGGGAGACAAACTCCATCTAAGGTCTGGAGGACTGAAGCTATGAAAGCACACAGTTCAAGGGTCCACTCCCAAGACAGGCCCATCAAGAGCACGTCCAGATCCCCTGGGCCAGAGGATGTTTCAAAGCAACTAGACAGAGGATCTTAGCTTGAGCTACCATTGAACTGGCACCCAGGCAGAAAATGAATAATTAGAACTGCTGGGAAGTCACAGGCCAGCCAAAATAAAGATGGAAAACAAAAGGGTTCATTTGATGCTGGGTACCCTAAGCATTGAAGTTAAGTGAGTTTTCTTCTTTTCTTTCACTTGTCTTTGTAGGGTTATTGTTGTCTAGAATATTTTGTGCCACTTGGTATTGAACCAGGGAGCTTCTCACTGAGCTACCCATCCTAATTTTTTTCTTTTAGTTTTAGTTTAAGAAAGGTCACTCTAAATAACTAAGTTCCCTAGACTGGCCTCAAACCTGCTTTAGGATGGTTCGAAGTAATGAAAACAATTATAGGAACTATTGTTTGTCTTGGGTTTAAAAATGTAAGTCCATTTTTTAAAATTTTTTACTTCTTACTTTATTTTAAAAAGAGTATACAATAGATAAGACAGAAATAATCACATTTAAGACATTAGAAATAAAACACATTTAAAAAAACAAGATAAAAGGTATTCAGCAGTGGTTGTTGTATTGCACATTGCTGTCTGCAATCAGATTACAGATATTAACATATAAAATTAATCAAAGTAAAAATTTTAAACAGCTACCTTCAAAAAAACTGATAGAAATTAGTACTATAATCACTAAATTTGGCCAGCCAGACAGCTCAGCAGATTAAAGCTCCTGCTTAGGCAGAAGCAGGGACCAAAATTCCTTACCGGGCCTGCAGTGTTGACCCTGCTCCCAGAGCGTGCTCAGACAGTGACTGACTGAGATTGGGCATGGTAGCTCACTCCTGTAATCCCAGCACTTGGGAAGCTGAAAACAGGAAGATCACTGTGAGTCCCATCTGTGTACTGAGATCCTGTAGACCCTGTACTAAAAATATATTTAAAAAATTAAAGTTTATTGAAAGAAAGAGTTAATGTTTAGTTGTTTGATCAATCTTGCATGCTTATATCTGATAATCTGAGCAACAAATTAGATGATAACAATATATAACAACCATTATCAATTTTCCATTCTTGTTTTGAAATTCTGTACAATTTTTAATGTTTGATGATGCTTTTTTTCTTTGTTCTTGTTCGTTGTTTTAGGGCTTCTTTCCTCTTTAAAATAAAGAAAATGTGAGCTGGGGAGATAGCTCAGTACAATAAGCATCTGCCTGGCAAGATCAGTATCTTGAGTTCAATCCCTGGTACCAATAAATAAATAAATAAATAAATAAATAAATAAATAAATAAAAATGTGTGAGTCAATGTGATAGTACAATTCAAATAATTTTTGACTTTAAAATGGTTTTTAAGCAAAATAAAATCTATACAAGAATGAAAGCACTTTCTAAAAATTGACTATCTTTTTTTTCATATTTTTATTGAGAAACAAATAGCAATGAGACATTTTCAAATCAAATTAGTAGGACAGTTTCAATAATTAATACATTGCATATTTTTTTCTTAAGGGTTAATTGTACATGATTCAGACATGATATTCTATTTACAAACACATTAGAACAGATCCCTCTTTCATTGAATTAAGAGAATGTAGCTGTTTATCTATCTTAACCATTTTGAATATAGAGATAGAAAATGGTCTTTCATTTGTATCCCTTTTTTTGTTTAGTTTTCTCAATTAAATATTATAGGTGTGTGAGTTCAGCAAAATACTCCAAATAGTCCAGTAGTCCATAACAGTATTGGGTTTTCTGTATGTCTGGGAGTGTCAGAAGTTGTTGACATGAGTCCTTTACAGTTCAGAATAACAATATGGTTTTACTTCTTATACTTCAGTTTGCTACTTTTCTGCTGGATGGTTAAGACCAAGATAAAACAAGACTTATATAACAAGAAATATAGCTTTTGTATCTGAATAAGTTCAGTCAAATCCCCTCAGGAATTATCCTGAGACCCTGCAGTTTGTAGATACTTTGTCAGTGTCAGCCATGTGGATGAGTCACAGCCATTGCTTGACCAATTTGCTCTCTGTGAAAGCCTGAGTGAATGCTTTCTCTCCAACTGACTTTCCTTAGGCATACTATACATCATCAATTGCTTTCCTCTGTGGAAAATTTGGACACATCTGAGTTGCATGATGTTACAGTACAGGGTCTCCTATGTCCTGAGTCTTAATTGACCTTGAAAGGCTAGAGCCAAAATATTGGCTGTCCTTATGGCCCTCTTTTTGCTCTAATTTTAGGTCTACAAATTTAGGTTGTTGTACCTCCAGAAGAGAAGCTTATTGTTATTATGATACATCCTAGGCTGTTGAGTATATCAAACATCTTAGGCTTAACACAGAACAGGTATTTTTCATCAAGTATTGATGAAACTTTAAGTCCCAACAAAATACAATGTAAAAAATTAAAATATATTTTAAAAATAGGAATAAACAATTATATATGTTTACACATGAGTTTAGAAATCTAACCATATACAACATTGTAGCAGGACAGTCCTACGTCACTCCTCTTCCTCTCTCCTGCCTTCATTCACCAGCCCCCTCCTTTTTAAATAAGCATCTACCTGAGAGACAGCTTGGCAGCAACCAGCATGTCATGACAAGCAGCACCTAATCAGAAGACCAGAATGACAGGCACTCCCAGCCTGAACCTACTGCTACAAATTGTCATCTTCAGTGCAGGTGCTTAGTTCACAGGTGTCAGCATATATAGTTATTCAGGATGAAAATCCTTCCAATGAACTACTACATTCAAAAATCTTCTAAAGATTTTGAGGATCATTGCCTTGCCCATCTTGTACATATAGTTGTATGGCTTTGCCTCTGTCATGTTTCCTAGCTCTTCTCCTTGCTCTGTCTTCATTGTCTAGTCTTCAAGTTCTTGCTTTCCTTTTATGTGTTTTGTAGCTTTCTATTTGTATTTCTTCTTTTGAGTTATTATACTAGGGAGACTACATGATATTTACACATGTGTGTCTGGTTTATTTCACTTATGAGTATATGTTCAAGTGGCATCCACTTAAATATGAAGGCTTCAAGTTTAACATTCTTTATAGCTCAGTAATACTCCATTGTATAGAAATTCCACATCTTTTTCATCCATTCCTCAAGTGACTGCATCTTGAAAGGCACTTATACAGGTCAATCTAAGGATGGCTAGAATAATTATTTGGAAAGTTTAGACTCTTGAAAAACCTTAGGCCAGCCAAATGGCTCAGTTGATTAAAGTGTATGCTTAGGGAGACATAGGAGCCTGGAGTTCTATCCCCAGGCCTGTTGTGGTGGTTCCACTCCCCTGGGGTGCACTGAGATGGCACTTGAGACTGGGCGAGGGGGTGCACACCTGTAATCCCAGCACTTGGGAGGCCATAAACAGGAGGAACAATACGAGTCTAATTTGTGCACTGAGACTCTGTAGACCCTGCAGACCCTGTCCTAGATCCAAAAAAAGAGAAATAAAGTCCTTAATTAATAAAAAATGCTATATATTGGCTTGAATTATTCTACCTGACTCTCTAATGATCAAATTCATCAATTGGTGTACAACTATATACTACATTTTTGCCTATATACAAACAAAATCCTCCTAATTGCATGCTAATAAGCTCTAATACCCAACACCACAGTCCTGGCATGCAGAATTTAATCATTTAATACCCTCTATCTTTTCAAAAGTAGAGGCAAATTTAAATCCAAAGTAAAATAGGTCTCCCTGGGCCTCTATTGCTAAAGTGTGTGTGTGTGTGTGTGTGTGTGTGTGTGTGTGCGCGCGCGCGCGCTGTAAAGCAATTCATTACAACAGATATACACAATGTAATTAGTATAAAAATTTCCCAAACCTATACATCTGATTCTCAATTAGCTGTCTTTTATGAGCTTTCTTTTATAACCTAATTGCATTGAACATATTTGTATACTCACTTCTGCCTGCTCCTGTTTATTTTATTCCAAAGTTTCAAACATGTGTGTCAGCTTTCTCTGCTGCAGGCAGGCAGAACTTGAGGTGATCCCTCAGTAGCTCAGGATACAGAAGCTAACCCTAAGTTTACTGATGTTGAAGAGAGGAACACAATTAGAGAAAGTTCCTTCCATTCAGTAGGAAAAGAAAACATCTAAATAACATTGGCACTCTGGAAGGTACCAGTTTTCCTATGGAATGGCAAGAAAAGGTAAGGAAAACTTAATGTGACATGTGTTGAAATGGAAAGCACAAGTCCAGAGAACCCGATGTTCTCTCTTGACATGCCTAGTACAAAGAGAAAATTATTCTTAGCTTTTATGTAGGCAGATTAATCATATGAAAATCACCATGCACAAAGTATTAGAACTAGGTAAAATAAATTCAGGGGTTAATTTAATAAAACTTCCCTACTGACCTGCAATAACTGCCTCAAGAGACAGGCAAAATTAGTGTCATCCATGGCAGCACTGTAGACTCCAGTGTCTCTGGCCACTAAGCAGCCATGCTTCTGGCCAACTTTCAAGCAGCAGATAATCCTTATTTGTGTGCTTGGTTGGCTGGTGGGGGTTCCGTGGTGTCAAAGCAGCATCATATGCATGCCAGGCGAGCTCTCTGCAGCACGCTTGCTGAGCTCCACCCCACCCCAGGACGATTCCGCTGGCAACCGCTGTCACCGGTGCAAGAGCTGAGCTGGGCTGTTCTCCATTTCTATGTCTGCTGAAGCTTCCCCAGACACAGACTGGTTAACCAGACAGACCTTTGTTCTCCGCTCGCTGAGGCCCAGGACTCACACCTTATGTTTAGGCTTACCATTGCCCCTTTCTCACTGGTAGCTCTCCCTTAGCCAGCAGCAACCAGTGCTACTAACACTGGTGTCAACCTGTGCAGCAGAAAAACTGGGACAAAATAATCACAGGATACCAAAGATAGCCAGGGGTGTGTGTGTGTGTGTGTGTGTGTGTGTGTGTGTGTATGACAGAGAGAGAGACAGAGAGAGAGACAGAGAGACAGAGAGATTGGCAATGCATTACATTTGGTTTTGCATCCCTAGCTGTAATGCCCATGTCTGAATCTCAGTTCTGCTGTCCTCCTACCACTCAACTGCCAAAGTGTGTGCTCATAACCAGCCTACCTGGTGACACTACCACTGTGTCTCAGTACCCAATGTAAGTCAGCAGAGAAAGGAAGCTCAAGGAGCGAAGCGTGTGTTGAATTAGCCCTTTGTTTAGATCATGCACCAACAATGACTGACTTAGACACGGATTTTTCAGTTTGAAATCATTTTATCAGAGTTGTTCAGAAACAGGAGCAATCAGTTTATTTTACTTATTAAAGTTATGCAGACTCATTCTACTACAGTAAAGTAGTGATACTCATCAAATAGTGTGCCCTTGTGTATTAGCTACTTCTTCAGGAAACTGTCACCAGTGTCTTACCGTGTTATTGCACACTTTCCCACAGCACTCGTAATCGCTCTGTAGAATTTGATTGCACGAACTATCATCATTACCTTGTTTATCTTTCACTATTAAATAGAACAGTAATGACTCACAGTAGTGAATAGATTTGTATTATTGAATGTATAAACAAACTGAATATTTAGTTTTTCTCTATCTCGACCCAAATGTATACTGCCATGAATATATTTGTGGTTACATCTTTGTGCACATTAATGACTCCACATTTGACTAATTCCAGAAGTTAAAATTATGGCTGAAAAGTAAAATATGCTGAATTTTAATCCCATCACTAGAAAAGTCTTTAGAGCCTGCAAGAACATCTTGCACAAACGGTATTTATTGCTTAAAACTGACAATGATTTGCTTCTTCAAGTTTATAGCCTTTTGTCTTAGAAAAGAAAATCTTGGTTTTCTCTCCTCCCTCTCCACAGAAAGAACCTAGACCCAAGTAACTAGGGCACCTGCATTACAAATTCATCCATCCATTAGATGTGAAGTACAGTGGCTCTGAACAAAACACCCTTGTAGTTTGATTCGATAGGAATGATAGGGTGTACAGTCCTATCCATTCATATAAATGACTAAGTTGGATGCTAATGAATGTTTTCACCTGTCCAGTTTGGCTCTCTGGCCAGTGATTTGCTTCAGTGCCTACTACAAAAGATTAAATCTAACTGCAATGTGACCACCATCCGCTGCTCCATGAGCTAGAATGAAGCATGGACCAGCAACCTCTACATTCGTTTGCCTTCAGACTGGATTGCACTCAACACTGGCTGCAGGGACAAGACTGTGAAGTTCTCTTGTGCAAATAATTACAGGAGACCCATCTTATCCAAATCAATGACAACACACCAACCAGACAATATCTACATTGTATAAATATTATTTAGTCATATCTGCAAACACAATATTTAATTGCCAGCTTTAATTTTGTATCATATGCATATAACTCAAAAATAGACTCCTAAGCAAAGGCACACAAGAAATTCTATTATTAAAATGGCTGTTTATTTAATGTTCATAACCGAATGTAAGCACAATTCTACAGAAAATAACAGACACATGTGCATTTTATCTTATGCAGTCTTTCAAATGAATATTTGAACTTCTTTCAAACATTGGCCTGGCCACTAGTATCATTCACTTACTTTAATTAGAGAGCTTGGACAAAAGCGTTATCTACACATGTAAAGACATTATTTTTCACTCAGGTTACTGAGACTTCATTTTTGTAAATGTGTCATGGTTCCAGTGCCCTGAACCAAAGGAAATTCAACACATTCTCTTTCCTTAATAATTTTCCACACAGCTATTCTGGCACACAATCACTTGTTGACCTAGAATTTTTTTTTTTTGAGCACAGAAAATCTTAAAAACAAAAATAATGACTCTAAAATTACCAAATGTAATTACAAGAACTTTTTGATCCTGCCATGGGAGCAACACATCAAAGGCTGTCAGCCCTAGTGGTGGCTTCTGGGAACAATTATTGCAGTTGTTAAACATGAGGGGGGAAGCTCCGAAAAGAATTATCTCTGTTTCTCTTTCAATTAGGTAGCACTCATAACCAAAGGTATGCATGGAAAGTTATTTTTACATCTGTAAAACCTTACATCCACAAGGACATGCTATCTTTTAATAAATTGGATGAAATACATAGGATCAGTCATTAAAGTATGTATGGCTACAATGAGAAACAACGAGATGCCAACAAAAATGCTACAAGATGGCAAAACACTGTGTCTTATCAAGAGAATAATCGCATTCCCATTGGAAATCTTAATTTTATTTCTTAAATACTTAAAAATGGCCTCTTTGCCCTATTAGTGTGTCCTTACATAAACTAGTTCAGAAGTGAGGATAGATTAAAATCTTTTTAATTAATGTTAGTTTCCAGGATTTCTTTTTCAGAAACCCAATTAGGTGAGTAATGTCGTCAACCATATTTTACAGGACCAAAACTGAGGCAGTAAGCAGCCAAACCAGTAGCTCCATGTGATGAGGAAGGAGCTAAACCAAGGCTACTGGGTTCACCACCCCTTGGCAGGGATATCAAAAATGGCTTTGTAAGTTTTCACAGTTTTTTTCATTATTTGCTTGCCAAGTAAACACACTCTCACTGGTGTAGCAGATAAAACCTGTTGATATGACTTGCAATGAGTCGCTTTGCCTCCCTGCGTCTCAGTAACCTTATTTTTAAATGGAGGCATTAGCCATCAAGGTGCTAGAAATAGCAGCGGTGTTAAAATTATTTGGGCTTTGAACCTAAAGCTCTATAGTGGACAGCCTACCTCATAGGCACAAAGTCCTGGGGTTAATCCAACACCACACACACACACACACACACACACACACACACACACACAGAAGAATTTTCTATGTCTGCAATTCTTTGGCATTGTAATACTAAAAGGTATTTGAAGCCATTTTGCACAGCTGAATCACTGGATCTCTCTGCATATTATTATTTTCCCATCCTGTTGGGCTGCAACCTCAAATAATATAAAGCTTTATAGGTTACCATTAGCTACTGCCACAGCAAAGCATTAGTATATTACATTATCTTATGAAGATGCCAAATGAAGTCAATAAAATGAACGTGAGCCACAGCAAAAGGAACCATTAAATGTAGACAGCCTAAAATACAGCCCAGCAATTGTAGATTTTGCCAGTAAGTGATTTGCTTCAAAGAGGACCCATGAAATTCACAAGACTCTATAAAGCCTCCTTTAAAAATATGATGGAAAGATTTGTTTCCCAGAATTGTCCTGTGAAATATTTTCTCATTAAGGTAATTATTGTATTCTTCTATTTCAAATAAGTTGTTTTCCCACTAATGTAAAAGGCAAAATAGTATCTGTTTTCCAGATCTGAGATCCATCCTGCCACTGCTGCTCCCTAAGGGGGAAAGAGAAACAGAGGAGATCAGCTTCACTGCTGCAGTCAAATAACCTGCTTTATTTTAGTAACAAAATCTAGACAAGACTCCTGGACACTCGTTCTTTGTCTCAGCAGGCATACACATTACCAGCAATATGTTCTCCAATATATTTATTTTTAGAAATTAAACAATTCTTAGGACTAGAGGCGTAGTTCAGTGGTAGGGTACTTGCCCAGAATGTATGAGGCCTTGGATTCAATCTCTAGCATCACACATGCACACACAGACACACACAAACACACACACACACACACACACACAACTCTTGCATAATATTGCTACATCATCCCTTCTATCCTAATATAAAAATTCACTTTCTAATAACATCAGGTTCGTGCAATAAAGTTCCAAAATTAACAAAATACTTCCTACATCAAACAATCATGTAGGAAAAACTGAAGATCTTAGTTATGTTATAAATACTTGGTTGGTTGCCAATTCCTTAGGACATAGCTTCCTCTCATCCTGTCTGAAAAAGAATGTTTTCACTTCAGGTCTTTTATTTCTCTGTCTCCTCCAGTTCACTGGAATTGGGAAATATTGGTGAGAGGGCAGGAAGCAAACAGAAAAATGAAACAGACGAACCCACAGTTTCTTTTCTCTGTGTCAAAACCACCCCTGAGAAGCAAATGTGGACAGAGACTTGCATTGCTGAAATTCCCCAGAGACATAGAATCCATAAAATATACCCCAATGTATGAAAAGGGATGTGTTATAATAACCACCTTATGTGAAAAAGGAACACTTTGTACAAGCTGAAGAGCAAGGGAAGCTGAGGGTATAATCCTAAGGGCTCTGACTCAGTCCAACACTGTAGCTCCAGGGAGCTCATAGGTGACTCTCCGAATCCAGGAACCAAGAAATCAGGGGTGCAGGGTGAGGAGGGGTGGATGTCGCTACACAGGAAGCGAGGGAATCCTTGCTGTTTTCCATAATTTCCTGCCACCCCAACTTTCAGTGAACTGAGCAGTGTCCACTCGGGTGGTGAGAGCAGGGCATTGATGCAAATGATGCTCTGTTCTGCAAACAGTCATGCAAGCACACCCAGAAATATAGACTTACTAGATGCCTGTACATCACAAAGCCCAATGTGGTTGAAAGTAAAAAGTTAACCAATCAGTTCTGCAGACAGGTGAGACTAGATTTCCACACAGCCTTCCATTGTCCCTTACCTAATTGCACTGCCCTGGGTAAACATTCAAAGCTCTCTACACCTGTTTGCTCTTACTTTTTAAAAATTTTAGTAATTGTAGAATCCCCGCCCATTCTATATAAAATATTAAGATAATCTATTATACTAACATAAATAAAAGCTCAAATAGCATCTGCCATTTAAGCCCTAGACATTACTAAATAATGTTGCTCAATATTTCATATTGTAACGGATGCCCTGGGTCATTGTTCACTGATACTTCTTTGGTTAGATGACAGTGATTGAGAGTTGAAAGTTTGTACAGAAAAGCAATTACCTACACTTAAAAATAAACTTTTAAAGCTTGGCATTAAAACAGATATTTATTCTATTTAGCTGCACAGGACAGAAGCCCAAAATCAAAGTGTGAAAGATTCTAAGTGGAGCCCTTGCCTGCCGCCTCTAGCTTCCAGCAACATTCCTTCCTGCATTCTCATAAGAACATCGTCTGTATCAAATCAGGGATCCAAGTACTCTAGACCTCAACTCGATTGAGTCAACTGCATCAATGGTGATTTTACTTCCAAGTCTCATCTGGAAATACTAGAGGTTAGGTCTTCAAAATATCTTTTAGGAAACAATGCAGCTCAACCCATCATATTCATCATCATCATGCATCATCAAAACAGGCCCAAAAAAGGCCCTGCTGTTCCTCATCCACCTGCCCCGCCAGCACATCCATGAGCATACACAGCACATCTCACTGTAGCAGCAGAGGAAGGCCCTTTAAAACAATGAACATGACAGCAGTATTGGGAATCCATTTCTAAGTACTCCCAATAAACCATTGCATCAGGCAGACTACCTTAAGCTGTGGTACCTGGTGGAGAGGTGGTGAATTTCTAATGTGCAAAGACACGAAGACATCCAAAGCTGGGCATGAGGAAAGGAAGACTCAGGGTCAACCACTAGCTCTTGGACTGAGCAGCTCCAAAGACTGATAGATCATTGAGAAATAACCAAAAAAATGTAGATAATGAGAGGAATCAATAAATTTTTATTTCTTGGGTATATTCAAGGTGAGAGAATTATTAGACATCTTAAAGTATAAAACCAGGCCAGCAAGATATCTCAGTGGGCTGAGCACCTGCTAGACAAGGGCAGGCAGTGAGTTTTGATCCCCAGCACCACATTTCAAGCCTGCCCTGCCCCAGGCCACACTGAGCTGGCCCCTGAGACCAGGCGTGGTGGTGCCAAGCCTGCAATCCCGGTACTGGGGAGGATGAAAACAGGAGGATCGCTATAAGTCTGAGCTGCATAGTGAGACCCTGTACCAAATATATTAAAAAATAAAGTATAAAACTATGAAAAATGACTCTCAGAGGCAGACATTATAGTGTTGAAGGGTTTCTGGAGCCAGAATACCTTGGCTTCTGCAGATGATTCATCTATAAAATAAGGATTATCATAAGGCCCACCTCAACAGGCCCCATCGCAAACAGGTCCACAGGTCACAGGCTGAGGGTATGAGTCAAAGTCCAAAACCCTGGGCCAGCCAAGTAGCTCATCAGATTAAAGTGCCTGCTTAGGCAGGTGCAGTGGCTGGGTTCACTTCTTACTATGCCATGCCGGCCCCGAACCCAGGGTGCACTGAGATGGTGATTAAGTCTGGGCATGGCTATAATCCCAGAGCTTGAGAGGCTAAACACAGGAGAATCACTATGAGCCCAGTCTGTATAGTGAGACCCTATCAACCCCCTTAGACCCTATGCTAAAATACAAAAAATAAAAATAAAATCTAAAACCCTAAGGATTATGACTCAGTCTTACAACTTCACCAGCGCTCCACACCTACACCAGCATCTCCCCCTTTGTGGCTGGGCCATCCCCCAAAGGGTTCCCACTTCTTCTCAGCCCCTGCCACCAACCCGATGCAGGCATAAGTGCCTAGGCTTAAGTCTGAGAACAGCAGCAAGGGAGAGCTTTTTAAAGTAGAAAGGAAGCTGGCTTGGAGGTACATGAGGGCCTTTGGCTACCCAGAGGCTGAGACAGGAGAGCAGCACGTGTAAGGCCAGACTGGGTTAATAGAAAAGCAAACTTGAAAAAGACAGAGATATATTTCAGAGGTAGATTGTCTCTAGGTGCAGTTATCGGTACAAACAAAAACAAACAAACAAACGGAAGACAGTCCACAGCTGAAAGCCAGAAAGTTCCCTTTCGCACTGCAGTAGGTGAGACCCCTGTTCTCCAGACACCCTGAGCCCTGCCTCACTCAGAACCTGCTCCCATGGCCCTCTCCTCTCCTGGACCCTCACTTATTCATACACATTCTAGTACCTAAAGTCTCCTATTACTCTCTAACTTCAGGCTCCTCCCATAATTTACAGGGACCCAACTATTCAGAACCCAACTATACAAATGCTATTCATCAACTTACTTCTTGTTTACTTAGGTCTCTTGCACATAAATTTCTGAAACAAGGAATCTGTTCTTTGGAGCAGCTCTCTGAGTAGCTAGAAGGAGACCTCACTTCCAGTGATACTGAGAATCTATTTTCAAGTAAATTAATAAATCAGCGAATATGTGAATAGATCTTGATCTTTTCTTATATCTCTTTTTTTTTTTTGCTCTAATGAAAATTATCCAAGGTCCAGCCTGATAGCTCAGTGGAGTAAAGCTCCTGCTTAAGCAGAGTGCAGTGGCTGGGGTTCAATGCTGGTTGTGTGTGCCGGCCTTGCCCCTGGAGTGCCCTGAGATGGTGTGGTGGCACATGACTGTAATTCCTGTGCTTGGGAGGCTATAAACAGGAGAATCAGTAGAGTCCGATCTATGCAGTGAGACCCTATAGACTCTGCCCTAAATACAGAAAAAAAAGAAAACAAAATTATCAACTCAGATAAGGACATGGCTTACATGAAGCATACTTTTTGAACTTTGTATACAACCTTCTAATTTTATGGGTATTTTACCATATGCCATTACGTGTTAGATGATATAACAACAGCTATATGTGCCATCTATTACTTACCGCAAATGTACCATCGATTCTGAGTTGCATTACTGTGTTTATGAATTATTTACCTTGTGCCCAAGGCATTGGATTCATGGTCCCCAATTCTCCTCTCCACCAGTTGATCAACACCCTAGTGGCCTTGATCTCTCTTCATTACCTTTTGAAACTGCTTTATTTTAAAGTTTCATTACCCACATTAGTGCAACTCTTTCAGCAAAGGATTGCAATAAACAGATTCACGTCTTTTAATCTGTGTGCTCTCCCTTTTTGAAATCTCGTTCTCCCTTCCCTCCCCAAACTGCTTAACAATTATAAATACAGCTCTAAATGTACCTCAGTGCCTCTGTTTTGCTCAGACTACAAAAGCAATTACCCTTTTAAAACTCTACTGCAAAAACTAATCACAATACCCAGAATGAAATGCCATCCTGAATGGCAGGTTCTTCCCAAGCTACCAGGACAGAGCTTTTGAAAACATCAGTATTCACAAGACAAATCCCAATTTACCGAGTCCACCAACAGGTTGCAGAGTTCTCCCTACAGTGTTGACAAATACAATTGCTGCCGCTGCTGTGCAAGAATAATAAAGGCTGGCAAAGAGGCCGCAAGAAGGCCTGTAATGATAGTATTTGGAGTTTATTGACTTCCAATAAAAATAATCTCCTGCCCGGCCTGCGGTGTGGCAGCTGACACGCCGTGGTGCCCCATGAGGCTTTCTTCTGTGGAAGCTCATTGACTGTCATCCCGAAAGTAGGCCAGTCTTGCCTTACTCTCCTATTCCATGGAAAAAGACTCCTGTAATTTATAAGGAAAGATATGCCTGTCTATCACACCGGGGCCTATTCAAGAGCCATTTGCAAAATACCAGCACAGCAATGCGTCTGCCTGCGAGACAAAAGCTGCAGGCATGTTCCTTTTCCTCTTGAATGGAAAACATCTATTCTAAATCAAGTTTCACACTCTGAAAGGACAGTCCATCCCAAGACATCCTGAGTCTGAGTCCCGGGCTTCCTAAATACAGAACCCAGCACTGAGAAGGTTTAACCTTAGCTCCACCCTGAAGGTTCTGGATCCACACGGTGCAGAAAGGCTTGCTGGGTGTGGAGAATGGGAAAATCTACCTGCCCTTCTGTTAAGAGGCTGGTGAGAACCCGACAGTGAACTCAGGCAGCCCACAGCACTGGACTTGTTCTCCTAGCCCTCAATTTTCACACAACTGTAGGTGGGAATTAGTTTTCAGGACACTGTCTTTAATGTGAACACAGCTTAGTTCACACACTACTGCAACTCTGGAAGAGTAAGAAAAGAGCTTTAATAATAATAAAGAGAGCAACACCTCAAGCAACCTCTAAGTATTAAATGGCTAAAATGCATTGGATCCAGGATTAGTGCAGAAATGCTCACCGTGAGGACCCTAGAGATCAGAGGTCCAACATACATCCACACCAGCTGCTCTGGGGACCAGGAGAAGCCCAGGAAGGGCTCCCAGCTTCTGTACCTCAGCCCAGCTCTTCTCCTGTAGCAGCCCCATTTCGTATGGTTTAAACACTGGGGATCTTGGGTACAGGGTTAGGCTATTTGTTCTTTTTGTTTCGTTTTTTTGCTTGAAATGTGAAAAACACTTTGTAGTGATCTGTTTTTCTGGGAGCTCTGTGGAGCTGGACATATCGAGGCTTAGCAGCAGCTGCGAGGCCCTACCAGGAAACACTACTGTATTTATGTGCTGCCGTTCTGTAAAATGCATTGCTTTATTCTTGTGCCAACTATGGCAGTTAGACTTGAACAAAGGCAAGAAGAAGTTTAGGGACAAACTAGGTGATCTTAAATATCAACTTTGTAGAGAAAAGGTACGTTTGGATGGTGTGCGAGCGGTTCGCAGATTACTTATCTGATCCATGAACAGAAGGGATGTGACCGGCAGCGCTGCCACTTGCTCTGATGGTAGATCATCTCTGGCCTGCAAGCAGGGGATACCCAGCTTCATAGCATGGCCAGCCGCCCTGTGCTCGGTGGCGTTGTGGGCAAGCTGTGCCCTTCTCCCCACCATGGGCAGACCCTGTTCTATTTCCCATTGCACCCACCCCTCTGCTTTCATCAAGCCTCTCTCACCGGCTTCTTCCTGCCTGCCTCTGCAGCACTCATGCTCTGCCAGGTAGGAAGGGCTGGCAGGCTGCACTGAGCTTCAGGAACTTCATCTTGCCAGTCGCGTGCCTCTGGGCCCCAAGGGGCAACGTTAAGGTTGAAACAACTGATGAGGGCCCAAGGCTGATCTTCCCTGTGTCTCTCTTAGCGCCCTGATTTCGATCCATCACAGACACTGTCGTGCGTGCCTTACAGCCTTGCTAGTGGGGACCCTGAAATCCCCTGGCACTGAGCACATACTAATTACATGTAGTGGCTGTGAAGTGGCTGAGAAGTTAAAGAGCCAATGAGTGGGCCTATCCTAATGCATTTCCATAAGATCTTTACATTAACACCTAATGGAACTTGATTATTTGATAATTGAGGAGTTTCAGTTATTTTCAAATGGCTGAGTTATTTTAAATATCTTTCCCTTGTGTTCTCTTTTAAGGTATTTCTAGATGTTAGGTGTGGTGGTGCTTCTCTGTGATTCCAACACTTGAGAGGCTAAGGCAGAGGACTGCATGAGTTCAAGGCCAGTCTGGCTGTACAGTGCATTTCAGGCTGGCCTTAACTACAGTGACAACCATGTTTTGAAAAATAACAGATATTTATAGGTATATCTAGAACAGAGTCACACTATTATTTATATGTTCACTATAAAATTGAACTTCATGTATTAAGATGAAAGATTCAATATTTGAAATGTTGTTATCATTCAAAACCAAGTGGGAAAACAGTTAGGCAAATTGATTTTTATATATACTTTTACAAGAAAGTTGAACTTCAGCTTTTAAAATTCTTTATAAAACCTGGAGCTAAAGCGCAAGGTCATAACTTGGTTTGTACTTCGCAGCTGCTTATTGCATTGCAACACAGTCAGTAAACTTTTCTTTAAAGAGCCAGATAGTAAAGATTTTACACTCTGCAATCATTGTGTGCTATCCCTGCTGCACTGACATCTGTGTGTGTGCTCATGCACACATGCGCGTGCATGTGCCCATGTGCATAAGCTTTACCGCCCTGAAACAATATACAAAAATTATCCTAGCTTCTACACTGTAAAGAAAATGACCACTGGCCACTATTGCATACCTGTGATCAGAAAGTATTTCACATACAAGCTATGGCTTGTCAATCCGTATTCAACACTTACTTGTTTTCTACTAATTCTTTTGTTTTAATCCATTTTAATAAAGTTAATGCTATATGCATGTTTACAACAGTCCAGTGATGATGGCCAAGTCTTGGCCGTGGCCTACATAGTCATCAGCAGATGAGTGTGCAACAACAATGTGGCACGCATGCGCAATGCTGTCCTTCTCTGCCAAAAGAAGGGGAACTGTGAGTCGTTTGTAGGAAAATAGCCTAGAATATTGTGTGAAATAAATCAGACAAGCCAACACAAACTGAAATAATAAATAAAGAGAAAACTAAGATGTGCATAACAAGAGATAGAACTTCTGCCAGTAAGAGGAGGACCAAGAGATGGAACAAAAGGAGGAGGAGAAAGGAAAGGATGAAAAACAGAACTGAGATATTTGAATCGGTGCCAACTCCCCATGAGTGATGCGAGCATTGTGTACTGCAGTCATGCACTACTGAACAATCAAAACAAGTTAAAAGCTAAATGTTAGGTGGGTATTAAAATAAATTTAAATAGCTAATGCAGGAATGCACATCAGCTGATACTCAAAGTATTTGAATCTCAACAGTTATTCAATAAAGTACAATTTTCTATATTTATTCTGTTTTAAAATATTTTAGGAAATTCAAGTCAACATATCATTGGCTGTTATCTTGAATGAAGGAAGAAGGTGCAGTCTCAAATGGTCTCAGGATAGCAATAGAAGAGATTTGGTTAAAAGATAGTAATATATCTCAACTGAGTAATATGAATTTCTTACTTAAGACATTTGTATCTAAGGGCAGGCAACTCAGAGGACAGAGGATGTGCACCAGGATCAGTGACACATCCTGGTGACAGTGTGAAGGAAAGAGGTCTGTGTAATAGTCTTCGGATAGTGGCATGGTGAAATTGGCAGCTTCCATCTTGGGACACATACACAGGCAGGTCTTAGGTTAAGCAAGGAGAGTGACTAAAGTTGCATGCTGAGAGGGCATGGAGGAAAACTAAGAGCCAACAGACATGCAGACAGTCTTGGCAGAATAGGAGAGACAGTAGCTCTGCAGCAGGGAGCTGCTAAAATGACCCGGATGTCCCAAGCTTATGTTCAAAAAAAATGAGTGGTTAACAGAAAGACAAAGCAGGGCCAGAATGGCTTCAGAATGGTTTATCTAAATCTCCTTCTGAAGAAAGCAGAAATAAAGGTAGCATGGCAACTGTGATTATAAGCGAACTATGATTTCCAAAATGTTCTAGACAGAATGTGACAAACTAAGGAACTGGTTGGTTTTGTGCTGCGTGCATTTGGTATCTGTCTGCAAATAGACGTGTGTTCAGCATGTCTATCACGCGCGCATTGCATTTTGTCTTTTAGGATTCTTTAGACACTGGATGTGGTGGTGCATGCCTGCAATCCCAGTTCTTGGGAGGCTGTAAACAGCTGTGAGTCTGACCTAGTGGTGAGACCCTGAACACCCTGTAGACTCTTCCCTAAAATACAAAAAAAAAAAAAAAAGACTCTTTAGAAAACAAAACCAACCATTGATCATTATGATGAGATGAAGAAGAGGATGGAGGGAGGAGGATTTTTCCTACTGATACCATGAAAACTGCAATGTGCTCTTTCCTTTTAATAGTGACAATATAAAATCCAACAGGTGCTCTTTAAGCAATTGCAACTTGGATTCTTATGTACTGATCTATTTTTCACACAAGTGACAGTGGTCACTTAACCTTGTTTTTAGGGACAAATTGTTAATTTTACTTTGAGATATTTTTCAAGGTTGGCAATTGCTTTAAGATGGTTAATAAGTGAGTCCAAAAATATGAAAAAGAAAGTGTATTTTAGAAAAACAAATGTACCCTGGAAAGATTAAAACGGCTTTTTTCCATAATTGCAAAGTTCACATTTTCTTCACCAATAATGTATATTATTCAGCCTTAAACTAATGATTCTGGTTAAAATCAGATGAACATGGGAGAGGTAATTAGCTTCAGGATCCTCTTTGGCCAAACTTGAGAACTTCAGAATTAAAATTTCATTCTGCCTTTACCTCCACTTTGGACCTAAAACTGCATAATTTTGTAGAGCAGCTTTTTTCTACCTTTCAAACTACAAAATGGAAGGTTGGCACGCAAAGGTCACCTCAGCCAGCCAGTTTTTCACAAAACATGGTGCGGTGACATTTGAATTCAACCTTCCGTCTACTGACCTGCTCAGTAGACTCACTCTGACAGATCTGAATATGATGGATGCAGATTCCCATCCAAAAGGTTTGGCTGGGCCTCAGCAGTAATATAACCTTTCTTAAAGGTTATTTTTAACCACTTGCTAAAAATTCCTGGAGGGAAAAAATGTGACATGCCCTTTAGTAAAATGAATACAATAAGATACCTAGAATTGATACCACTGCATCAGTCAGGGTTAATCAGGTGCCTGAATGAGAACTTACTCCTTAATAACTAAACTGTCCAGTCTTGGCCCAGGTTCTTGAGTGGGACCTAAAGATTAAACCAAGTTTACTCCAATTTGCTCTCTCTCTCTCTCTCTCTCTCTCTCTCTCTCTCTCTCTCTCTCTCTCTCTGTCTCACACACACACACACACACACACATGCATATTGACATAGTTCTTACAAATCATCCATTATATTGTCAATTAGCCTGGATATTGTTTTCAGAGTCAAACTAAATGTAATGCAGTAGATTTATTCATTAGGAATCTTGTTGATTCTATGAAAGTTAATCTAATAGTTAAAGAGGCTTGTTTTTCTTTTCATAAGGCTTTAATACAATCTCATCTCTTGACAGATGAAACAGAAGTTTTGCAATCAGCATCCTGACTGGGCCAGCCAATTAACAGCACTCTATTTGAGATAATAACCCAAAATTATTTCCCAAATAAGACCCCAAGCACACATACAGTTTCTTACTAACTGGTTAAGGAAAAAAGGTTGTACAAATATAATTAATCTGCACGCTTATGAAACTTTGATAATGCAGATTTCCTTCTGACAGTATCAAACCAATATATTGCCAGTTTTAATTCACAAGTTTAAAATGTATTAGCCCGTGGTTCTCCAGTCATTAAGGTAATAAGAGTAATTAGCAGCGCCGTGCTGGCTACACACAATTTGAACTACGTGTTTCTGAACGCCGGTGGATGGGTGCACTGGTCAAAGCCTTTTTTGAGAGTTTCTGTCCTCTCCTAAATGTCCTGGGAAGATTCCTAACATGATAGCGATGGATGCCGAGTCCCCGGACACAGCTCTCAAGGAGAGAGAAATGTCCTGCGACGATTCCTCCACTCTTTCATAGAAGTATTGGAGAGGGAAGCAATGGCCTCTGTGAGGCCATAAGCAGTCAGAGAGACATATAAATACCATAAGAAAAGAGCCATTGAATGCTGTTTTTCTTTCCTGAAATGTTTTGTATAAAAGTCATTAATTTCAAAAATTCTACTCAAAAAAATAAGATTGTATTTCAATCATTTCTCTTTCATAAAACATTAGGTATATTTTGCCTCCTATTTTAAAGAAAAATAATAATTTCTCAATCCAAACTAGTGGGGAAAGCTTAGAATATTACTCATGTTTTAGGAAAATTATTATACAAAAGTAAAACCACACTCTATCCTTTCTGTGTAAGTTACTTTCACAAGCATTAATATTGGACTTCATAGAACTCAACTTACTATTTGCTCCTGTGAAGGTCCTAAGTTGGGAAAAGTGATACTGTAAAAAATACCTTGTATGAAGATCTAATTAATATTTCATTTTAAAAATCCACACTCCCTATTTTATTATTGAGACAGTGATATGTACAGGAAAATCATGAAGACCTCAACCTCTCACTAGAGATATGCAAGTCAGTTTTCAGACTCATTGTTTAGATATATGAACATAAATCACTAAGAAAGGGAAAAAAGCATCCAGGAGAAGATGTCTCATACATTTTTAACATGGGTGATAGTGTGAGAATAAGCTTTCCATTTTATGTATTTTTCTAAAAAGCACAGAACACGTCTTAAGTGCATTAAATTCCCTCAATGAGCCTCGTATCTGTCATATCACTTGGAACATAGTTAGAATTCTGAGGTTACCATAGTGATCTAAGTCTCCACAAGAATTCCTGGGTACTCAGCACTGCCACAGGGCATGATGACCTGGGTCACTGGATAAGTCCTCACCCTGCAAGTCCTGAGGCAATCCACTGTGAAAACTGTTGCCAGTGCAGAAGCCTCATGCACTGAAGAAACAAAGTTGAGTAGAAACACTTCCAAAATATAAAATTTTAGTCATGCTATATTTGAAATCTTTCAGGATAATTTTATAGAATTTGATGTGGTATAAAATTTCATGCTTTATACATTTCAATTGAACCATTCAACATTCAAGTGTATATGACCCGACATATGATATGGATAGATGGATGGATAGCTGCATGGATGGATGGATGGATGGATGGATGGATGGATGGATGGATGGATGGATGGAGAGATGGATCAATAGATGCATGCATGAATGGATGGATGGATGGATGGATGGATGGATGGATGGATGGATGGATAGAAAGACGGAAGTGGATGGTATCTGGTCTTGCACACCAGGGTGATTCCAGGCAGGACTTGATACGATGAAATTATGAACTCATTTGAATGGACTGGAAACCATCTCATAGTCAGCAAGCACTGGACAGATAAGATGAATGAGTAAGTGAGCTAGCTTGCACATCAAGTACTTTCTCTATAGCCCGTTGCCTTGCTGTGAGCCACACACTACCTAGTCCTTGCGCTCAGGTGTGTTCTGCAGTGTGCAAGCAAGCTGTTCATCTGTGAATGCTGGAATCCTTTCTGGTCTCTTGCTTAGCTTTGTGTTCACTCTTTTGTATTTGTACTCATTTCAATTATTCTCCCTCCTCATAGACATCGACCTCTTCAAATGCATTTGAAAAGGATCCTTAAATATGTGTGTACCCTTGTAAAATATGTACTGCTCTGTTGTGTTTTAATTTACATAAATAGTACCGTGCAATAAATTCCCTGCTGTTTTTTACCTTCTCATCTCCATATTATGTTGTTAAGTTCCTTCCGTGCTGCTGAATGTAGTCTGCCACTGCAATACAAATGAGCTTGTACACAATTGGGACAGGGGAACGATGTCAGGAGAACAAAGAAGTCACATTCTTTCCTAAGCAATTTCCCAGGCTTCTCCTGTCTGTGGCTACCAAAGAAAAGCAGATCACAAAGCACATCAGCACAGCTGACAGAAGCCGGTGCAGAGGACTGGAGTCAGGTTCGGATGCTCATTCACCGCACACTCTTCTTCCTGCCGGCGCAGTGTGACCACCTACTCTGTATAAAAACCAAATGTCAAGCAACTGCGCCACTGGAGCTCCAGGACCACCTAGTGTAGAAGAAGTGCTTTGGTGGGCTCGTCTTCAACCTTTATCTTTTTCTCTTCTTATCCCCAAATTTAGCCAAATAAACACTCCCATGTGCTCACTTTACCTCTCTGTGTTCAGTTCTTCATAGGGCCAAGCTTTATTCACAATTTGGCATATTTCTATGTATTAAAATTTTGATATTCCATGTTAAATGTTAATAACTCTTCTAAAATAATCACTGTTATTTTTAGTACATTTATATTGATAGTGCATAAACTTGGAGTAAGTTGGCCAAACTATTTCACCCAGAAGCAGTGTTATTTTGTAGGGAATGATTTATTTTTGTGAACATGTAATTAAGAAATCTCAAATATCTTTTTCCCCATAATTTTATTGAGAAAGAAATTGCAGTGAGACAGTTTCAAATACAATTAGTAGGACAATTTCAATAATTAATACATTGCCTATTATTCTCTTAGTGGTTATTCATTGCAGAAGATGCAGACATGACATCCGGTTTACAAACACTATTAAAACAAATCTTTCTATTCATTGAATTAAGAGAATGTAGCTGTATATCTATCCTGTTTTTGAATATATAGATGCAAAATGGTTGTTCACTTGTACCCCCTTTTTTATTTAGTTTAGTCAGTTAAATATTGTAGGTGTGTGAATTCAGCAAAATATTCCAAAATATTCCAGTAGTCCATAACGGTAGTGGGTTTTCTGTAACAGGGGAAACTGTTAGAAGCTCTTGACTTGAGCCTTCTACAAGATCTACAAACTGTGGTACATGGTTGCAGGATAAATGCTGAGGGGATCTGACTGATCTTATCAGATTCAACTGCTACACTTCTTGTGATATAGGTTTTGCTTTATCTTGGTCTTAACCATCAAATATCATTTAAAAATCTCTACATTAAAGCCATTTCTGGGGCCAGGGAGATGGCTCAGTGCAATTAGTTCTTCCTTGGCAAGTGCAAGGGCCTGAGTTCAATCCCAGGTTCTGAAAAAAAAGCCATTGGATTCACGCTACATAGAGCCACTTGAGTGCCCTGATCTGCATCTACAGCATTTATTCACTGATTGCTGTAGCAGTGATGTTAGACAGTCTCCAAGCTCCTAAGCAATCACTGAATGACTGGGGCAGTAGCAGAGAGTGCTTTGTCTCAAGGAACTTACAAGCCAGAGAAAGAATTATAGTCACAGAAAGATACATAGTAATAATACAAAATAATATGATCCAATTCCAGATATGTGGGCTAGGAAATCAATAAGAAGTTCAGGGAATATTCTATTGAAGGTCTTAGGAAAATTGACTTTTTTGGTAGATTGCATTATTTTTCATTTCCACCAGATCACTCTCAGAGGAAGGATGACTCATTGTTTTCCATAGAACATCTTGTACAGTGGTGTCAAGAACAGGGCAGTCACCTGTCCAGCCAAAAACGCACAGTGCCTCTTGGTTTCTTTTCTTCATCCTCTTATGTCCTCTTCATGCTGTTTTGATTTGATTCTTTTAGTGTGTGTGGTGTGCAAAGATGATGCACATTCTGTAGAAACTGAAATGCAAATTTTGATAGAATCTTGAGCCTTCCCAGATACTGTTCTGTGGTGTCATCCCCTCTTGTGCTCAACAGCAAGCTGTAACCCTGGGCAGTTACATGACTTTGATGGGAAGTGACAGATATTCAAATGAGCTCTGTAGCCCAACTATGGTATTAGGTAAGTGAGGCATACAAAATCTACTACATTTTGATATTCAGTAAATTAAATGGACTAAGTGTGCTGAGCTAGTTTCAGTTTATGATTATTTGGTTATGACCCCCCTGTAAATCAAAAGGCATCTGCCCTTCCCATTTACGGATATTAGCATTAGTCCTCTGACCTGTTTTGACAATCTAATGTAAGTGGCATGGTTTCCCACATCTGAGGAAGAACATAACTGCCAACACACAGATCTCTGTCTCTTTCTCCTCTAATGCCACCATCTAGATAAAGGTTAAACTTTAAAGGTGTAGAGTAAATGAGACATGGAACACAGCTTATCCATTTTGAGAAGTTATAAGCCACTATGGTTCTGGGCTGTTTTTCACTGATCTGAAACTAGCTTAAATTGACAAAGCTATTCATTTGAAAGAGGGAAGGAAGAAAGTCAAATGTTTACTTCTCACTAAAAATCAATAAAGTATAGAGAAAATTATAAAAAATAAGAAAATTTGATATTTGTAAAATTATTGTATCACAAAAGAGTTTTTAAATAATTCATCACTGCCTCTCACTAATTCAAGGATTTTTTCCTCCCATGGTTTGAGTTACCCACATTCAACTATATTTGAAAATATTAAATAGAAGATTCTAGAAATAAGTAACTCATAATATTAAATTGCCTGTTTTATACTAAACATCCTGCTGAGAAGCAGGATGAGATCTCTCTATCCCATCCTACTGTTTCTTGGAATGTGAATCATGCATTCATGCAGTGGATCCACAGTGTATTGCTACCCACCTGTTTGTCTATTCATCACTATCTGAGTTATATGATTGACTCTGTAGCACCACAAATCTTCTATTCAGACAACTTTTATTCCACTTACCAATGGCCTCAGAGTGTGTTGATACAAAGTGTTGATACAAAGGAGGAGAAATGGATAAATCATGGAATGACAGCCTAACTAATACAATGTGGCAGCCCATAGGGACATGAAGGGAAAAGCACAGCATGTGTAGGGTTTGATACTATCTTAACTTTCAGGCAACTACAAAGGGTCTTGGAAGGGATTCCTACAGATTAAGAAGGAATTCCTTACAAAATCCTGTGATAATGAAGAAAAAGTTTGACATTTGGGTTTATCTAAAATTAACAAACAGCAAACAACACATATAATTATGAAGATTAGAATGAAATTCTACACCCATACAAGAAACAAATTTCTTATCATGATAATACAGCATACATATTTTAAGTAAATATGAGAAAACAATAAATAAAGAAGGTGAACTAAAAAAAATAATAATTAATACGAAAAAAAGAAAATAAAGAATGCCAGAAATGATAGAAGAATTCTCATTCTCTCTCACAAGGAAAGGGTAGCAATCTGAAAGAAAATAACACATTGTCATCTTCCAATAGCCAGGACACGCAGGAAAGGCTCCTGCAAGGTATTACTCGTGGTCACCTTTCAAGAACAAATGGACACCATTCACATGGTGGGCCATTAATCCCTTACTCACTATGGCTCCATAACATTTTGTTTTCTTCCACCGTGAATGTAGCTTGGATACATATCTGCAGTTTTATAAACTAAATGGCAAGGTCATCATGGACTAGTATATGGGGTTAAGAAAAACTCAAAAGTGTAGGTGATGTCTGGGCCTCAGCAGCTCTGTTCTCAAACAAAGAAAATGACTTGGGACGGTACCTTGCAGTGCCTGGAGACCATTTTGTTTATTAGAAGGGAAGAACCACTACTGCATCTGTTGATCAGAGAATCTATAGATGCTGATGAAGACCCCTCAGTGAACAGGGAAAACAGTCCTCCCAGAGACTCCTCTGATCTGCAATATGAATAATCCTGTGGCTGAGGTATCCTTGCTCAGGAAAAGGAAACGGATGTACCTCAGCAACAAAGGCCTGAGCCAAAGCTCCTCCAGGAGAGAATCACCTAAGGTCAGCACAGGCAGTGATGACAGGATGGAGACACTGGAGCTGAGAGGGATTGCTTGGTGCTGCACTAACACACCCCTAAAACTTTACACTCTCTTGGAATGGAGCAGCAGGAAACAAGGAAGATGGTGTTAAAGCGGTTTTGGTCAATTTGCATTACTTGAGACTTACTCCATTTAATTTTATACTCTATGATTATTTAAAAGGTTTCTATTTAGGTCATGACTATTTACTATGTCATAGAAGACTGTTCTGCATAACATAATACCACATGTATGTAATGACATTTTGAGTGTCAAATTTTTTAAAATATTGGTTTTCAGCTGAAATGAATGATTTATCAGAGGCAGAACTAAAGAAACAACAGCTGAAATGTATAGAGGAACTCAGACCAGAATTAACACCTGAAATAAAAAAAGAAATTTTTGAATACACAGCACCTGAAGTAATAAATCAAATCCAGAAATATATGGGGGAATCCCAATGCCCACCCAGAACAAGTGCAGAGAGCACTATTCCAGCTGAAACTTATGAATTAACAGTGTCACATGCAAAGAAAGAACAACAGAAAGGTAAAGAGGAACTCAAAGCAGAAATAATTTCTGAAATACAAAAAGAATTCTTTGAAATCATTGTATCTGAAGTAGAAAAGCAATTTCAGAAATATATAGAGGAAATACAATTTGAGAAAAAAATTCTGCAGTAAAAGAATTAAAAGCTACCTCTAAAGAAGACATTTAAAAAAATAGAGGAGATCAGAAGTATGACAGATTCCTGGAATGAGCAATACAGAAAAGAAACAGAACGCATGAAACAAAGTCAAAGAGATATAGAAGAACTTAAAATGTCAATCACAAGTTTACAAAACCATTTGAGTTTCAGATCTTGAAGACACTGGTGCAGCTAGTGAAAAGGTGAGAAAGGATCTCTTAAAACAACGAGAATGCACAAAAAATAATCCATCACGAGCAAGATGATGCCAAGATTAACAATGTGAGATTAATTGGCATCAATGAGAATGAAAGAGTCAATACAAATGATATAAAAAGAATATGGGCAGAAGTAATAGCAGAAAATGTCCCAAATATGAGGAATCAAATCAACACTCATGTAACAGAACCATACAGAACACCAAATAACTTCAACCAAACTAAAAACACAACGAGACATGTAATAGTCAAGAACCCAGAAATCCAACGCAAGAATAACATACTGAAAGCTGCTAGAGAAAAGAAGCAGATCACTTTCAAAGGAAAATGCATCAGAATTACAGCTGACTTCTCTACAAAAACCATGAAGGCAAGGAGAGCATGAAATAGAGTTCTTCAAGTCCTCCATGATAACAAATTCCAGCCCACACTACTATACCTGGCAAAATTCTCAAGATTGCTAGAGAATTGAAATACTTCTACAACAAAGAACAACTAAAGAATTTCATGATGACAAAGCTGTCCCTACAAAGGCTGCTGAAAGATGTCCTAGAGAGAGACCACAGTGACTAGAACTCCACTAATCTGAACTAAAGGAACCCACTAAACAGGGCAAACAATTAAACACAGGATAAAAAAGAGTAAACAATAGCAGTTAAATATCATGACAATCATGAGTCAACACATTTCAATTATAACCATCAATGTAAATGGACTCAATTCACCAATTAAGAGAAATAGACTGGCACAGTGGATTAGAAACCGAAATCCAATGATATGCTACATACAAGAAACACACTTAACTGAAAAAGACATTCATAGGCTTAAAGTCAAAGGATGGAAAATAATACTGCATTCCCCATCACCTCAGAAAAAAACAGGAGTAGCAATTCTGTTCTCAGAGAGTCTCAACTTCAAACCAAGAATGAACAAAGGACACAAAGAAGACCACTATATATTGGTTAGGGGAAAAATTCAAGAGGAAGGGGTAAAACTCATGAAAATCTATGCACCAAACACATGAGCACCCAACTATGTAAGACAAATCTTAATGGAAAATCTAATATCCAAGACCACAATCTTAACAGGAAACCTTAACATCCCTTATCTCAAAAAGACAGGAAAACCAGACAAAAAATTAGCAAAGAAGTAGCAGAACTGAACCTGAGCTTGGAACAAATGGACCTGGTGGACATATACAGAATGTTCCACAAAAACCACAGCTCAATACACATTTTTTTCAGCTGCACTGGGTCATTTTCTCAAATAGATGATGTACTTGTCCATAGGTGATGCTTAAGTATCTGCAAGAAAACAGAAATTGTTCCATGCATATCATCCTAACACAGTGCAATGAGACTAAATGATTGACAAAAGAAACCAGAAAAGCCCGCTAAATTCATGGAAATTAAATATCACCCTACTCAGCAAGCAATAGGTCACATACAAAGTTAAACAAGAACTTTAACAATATCTACAAATAAATGAAAATTCAAACACAACTTACTGGAATTCATGGGATGCGAGGAAAACAGTTCTCAGAGTGAAAATCATAGCTATGAACGCACACATTAGGAAAACAGAATAGGAACAATAAACACCCCAATGTTACACCTCTGACATATAGAAAAGGAAGAGCAAACCCAACCCAGAGCACAAACATGGGAAGAAATCATAAAAATTAGAGCAGAAATTAATTCAACTGAGATGAAGAAAACAGTTCAAAGAATCCACAAATCAAAAACTAGTTCTTTGAAAGACTAAATAAAATCAATAAGCCTCTAGCTAATCTCATCTAAAAGAGAAAAGAAAAAATTCAAATACAAGCAATAAGAAATGAAAAAGGTGAAATCACCAAAGACTCAGTGGAAATTCAGAAGATTATTAATACCCACCTTGAGATTCTTTACGCTCACAAAATAGAAGACACAGAAGAAATAGACAGATTCCTCTAAAGACACGAATTACCAAAACTGAATCAAGAACACATAACAACTCTCAATAAGCCAATAAAATGCACATAAAAAATGTGTGGAAAAAGAAAAGTCCATGTCCTGATGAATTCACAGTTGAATTCTACAAGAAATTTATAGAAGATATAATCCCTACAATCCTCAGACTCTTCATTGAAATTGAAAAGGAAGCAGTCCTCCCAAAATCATTTCTGGAGGAAAGTATTATACTGATTCCAAGGCCTGGGAAAGACACGACCAAAAGAAGAACTACAGGCCAATCTCCCTCATGAACATAGGTGCAAAAATCCTCAATAAAATCCGAGCAAACAGAATATGGCAAATCATCAAGATCATACACCATGACCAGGTAGGATTCATTGCAGGGATGCAAGGATGGTTCAATATTCAAAAATGTATAAATGTAATACACTATATTAATACACTGAAATCTAAAAACCACATGATACTCTCAATTGATGCAGAAAAAGCTTTTGACAAAGTCGAACACTCATTCATGTTCAAGACCCTACAGAAAATAGGAATAGATGGACTCTACCTCAATTTGATAAAAGCCTCTGGCGACACAATGGCTAATACAATATTAAATGGGGAAAAACTGAAATCAAGTACAACACAACGATGTCCTCTATCCCCCCTCCTATTCAATATGGTTTTGGAATCATTAGCAACAGCCATTAGAAAAGAGGGAGAAATAAAAGGAGTAAGAATAGGTAAACAAGAAATTAAATTATCACTCTTTGCAGATGACATGATACTTTACTGGGAAGACCCCAAAAATTCCACCATGAAGCTACTAGAATTGATACGGAAATTCAGTACCATAGCAGGATACAAAGTCAGTACTAAAAAGTCAATAGCATTCCTCTATGCAGATAATAAACTCACTGAGAGGGAAGCTATAGAAACAATAACTTTTAGAATAGCACTGCAAAAATAAAATAACTTGGAATTCACTTAGCCAGGTAAGCCAAAGATCTTTTCACAGAAAATTACAACACCCTAAGAAAAGAGATCATAGAGGATTTCAGAAAATGGAAAGATATTAACTGCTCTTGGATAAGAAAAACCAACATCGTGAAGATAGTCATACTCTCAAAATTGTTATACAGATTTAGTTCAATTTCTATCAAACTGCCACCAACATACCTCCCAAACCTAGAGAAATCTTTCCTAAACTTTATTTGGAACCAGAAAAGACCTAGAATAGCAAAGGCAATCCTGGCCAACAAAGACAAGGCAGGAGGCATCACAATTCCTGACTTGAAATTATACTACAAAGCCACTGTGATAAAATCAACATGGTATTGGCAATGAAATAAACCCGAGGATCAATGAAATAGATTAGAAGATGCACAGGCCTCTGCAAACACACTCAGCTACCTGATCTTTGAGAAAGGGGCCAAGCATGCTTTCTGGAAGAAAGATAGCCTCTTTAACAAATAGTGCTGGAAAAACTGGCTTTCTACATGCCAAAAACTAAAACTTGACCCAGCTATATCACCATGCACTAAGATAAATCAAAATGGATTAAAGATCTAAACATTAAAACAGAGACACTCAATATCCTGGAAGAGAAAGTAGGAGGAAATCTTGAAGACATAGGGGTAGGCAAAGAGTTTATGAACAAACATGTATTCGCACGGGAAGCACTTGAAAGAATTAACAACTAGGATCAACTCTTCTGAGAAGTTTCTGCAAATCAAAAGAAATTGTCAAAAAAGTGAAAAGACAACCCACAAATTTCTCAAAAACCCTAACTAATAAACACTCAGACAAAGGGCTGCTCTTTAGAATATATAAAGAACTAAGATATATTAGGACCCTCAAATTTAAAGACCCAATCCAGAAATAGGCATCTGAGATAAATACACACTTCTCAGAGGACAAAATTATAGAAGTGCATAAATATATGAAAAAATGCTTCACATCACTAGCCATCCTTCAAATGCAAGTTAAAACAATGCTGAAATACCATCTTACTCCAGAAAGAATGGCTATCATAAAGAAATCAACCAACAACAAATGTTGGAAAGGATGTGGGGAAAAGGGAACAATTCTCCACTGCTGGTGGGAATGTAGACTGGTGCAACCATTGTAGAGATCAGTGTGAAAACTCCTCAAAAGAGTAGGACTGAAATCACACTCAAGCCGGCTATTCCCCTACTGGGAATTTTCCCAGAGGAACTGAAAACATTATATCATAGCATTCCTCTACACAGATAATAAACGCACTGAGAGGGAAACTATAGAAACAATAACTTTTAGAATAGCACTGCAGAATATGTGTACCTATGTTTATAGCAGCACAATTTGTGACAGCAAAATATTGGAAACAAACAATATGTCTGTCACATGAGGAATGGTTGAAAAAGTTGTGGTATTTCTATATAATGAATATTACTCAGCTATAAAGAATGATAAACTTGAAGCATTTACATTGAAGTGGATTCCACTTGAACATATACTCATAAGTGAAATAAACCAGATACACATGTGCAAATATTGTATAGTCTCTCTAGTATAAAAAATCAAAAGAAGAAATACAAATAGAAATGTATAACAACTAAAAAGAATTTAGTCAGATAGTTAGGGTAAACTGAACTGTGTATGTTGCAGGGTACTAATCAGCTTGTCTTCTGGATGGCTCACAACCTAAGTTCACAGATCAAAAACTGGAGAAATGAAAAGGCTGCAAGATCAGCCAGCATTTTGGCCATAGCCTTTCAAGGTCAGTGAAGACTCAGGACATGGGAGAACCTCTACTATAACATCATGGAACTCAGTTGTGCCCCAAATTTTCTGATCAAGAAGATTATGCAGCCATAGAGGAATGTGACTGATGATCTATAGTGTATCTAGGGAGTCACAAGGAGAGGAAACTTTCTCTCAGACTCTCACAGAGAGCAAACTGATCAAGCATTGGCCGTGACTCATCCACATGGCTGACATTGAAATTGATCTACAGAGTGAAGTACAGGGGTACAAGATAAACCCTGAGGTGACTCGACTGACCTCATTAGATACAAAAGCTACATTTTTTGTTATATAGGTCTTGCTTTATCTCAGTCTTAACCATTCAGCAGAAAAGTATGAAAGTGAGGTATATAAAATAAGGCCATAATAATAAGTTGACCTGTAAATGGCTCTCGTCAACAACTTCTTCAGATAACCCACTATTATCATGGACTGCTGGACTGTATTTGATTGTTTCATTGAGTTCAGCCACCTGTAATAATTGAATGACAATGGAATGGCCATCTTTGACAGGACTAAACAAAAAAAAGGGGGGGATATATAGGAAGAACCATTCTGTGTTCATATAAACAGTACATTTAGGATAAATATGCAGTACTTCTGTATAATTCTATGAGAAGCAAGATTTGCACTATTGTTTGGACAGGATATTCTGTCAGCTTCTAGTACTATGGACAACCACTAGGAAGATAACAAGGCAGAAAGTATTAATTATTAAAACTGTATTATAATTCAGCTTTTAAAAATAAGATATGCATACAGCTACATTCAATTAATTCATTGATTGGAGACATCTGCTCTAATGGTATTTGTAAGTAGAATATCAAGAATGTGCCTTCTATGCCAAAAAATCACTACAAAAATAATATGCCATGTATTAATTATTCAATCTGTCCTGCTAATTTGATTTGAAACTGCCTCATTGATATTTATTCTTCAATAAAATTTGAAAAAAATAAATAAAAATAAAATATTGGGTTTCTCAAAATTATTAGTAAATGCTCAGGCTCATCTGATAAGCTGCATTAAGGAAGCCTAACATGAAGGAAAAAATGATTAGGAAAGTAGAAAATAAGTTTCCAGTGAATTCCTGCTTCAGAATATTGAAGTAAATGCTAGCAAATGATTTCTATCCAGAAGATGAACCTCCAAATTATAAACCCAAAACGATACAAAACCCAAATACTGAGACCAGAATAGTGATACCTGGTTGTCCCACTCTGGGAAAATAAGGTTTTAGTTGCTCTGTTCACTGTGAAAAGAAAATGAACATGACTTCCCTTGCCAAGCAAATGTGAGTGTTTGTCATAACAAAGGTATTCCTTGGCTATATTCTTTTTCTTAATAAATGATTTAACCTATGTTGTCAATATACAGCAGATCATACCCAACTGTCTACATTTCACAAAGATGTTCCTGGGCTGTACTATCACTCTCCCAAGATTACAATTCCCAATTATCTTGTTTACTGGGGATACTGTCCAAAACCTTCTTTGATTTACCAGAGTAAGCCTGTACTTTGACACCAACAAATTTCAAAGCCAGGGCTAACCTGGCAGCTACTCTAAGAAAATGCATCTCAATAGTCCAGTGGGAATGTTTGAAACATCTTCAGTAACAGGAGAGAAGCAAGAAACATTCATCTCCCTTAGCCTGGGCAGCTACAAATGTGCAGGTTGTTAGCAGAATTCAAGTGAGAATTATATTATGAAAGCAAAGCTGAAACCCAATTCCTGTGTGGCCAGCCTAATTCTCTTCTCTTATATGGCCACTGAATCTACATGAGTAATACTCCTTGATCTCACCAGAACTCATTGGAAATTGTCAGTGAAACAAAATAAAAGTAGAACAAGATAACATAACCTCGCCCATGGATTAGGAATGGTGCATACTCAGAATTTCATGAACTGATTATGACAGTGCAGTATTTTCTTGAATGTTTTCTCTCTAATCTGCATTAAATAGTAAAAGCAATCAATTTTGGGGAAAAGGACCCTTATGAAAATCAGAACTTGAATGAAAATTAAATGCCCAACTCAAGCATTGCCACAGAGATGAGCAACATTCAGAACAATGTTTTATACTTCTTGTCTTCACAGAAACTGGCTAGAATGAAAGTAAGGCTAGAAAATGTGGAAATGAATTCCAAACACCCATCCTTTATGTAGGACAGTTATTTATCCCTTTCTTGAGCGTGCCATGGTTAGAGAACACATTCAACTTTTCAAGGTGGCTGTTGCCAAATATGCTCCAATACTATGCAATACCTTGACTTTCAAAGTGTGTCCAGGATCCAACATCACAAAAGTCGTACACAAAAACATCTAGGTTGTCCTGGGACATGACAGCTTAAGAAGCACTTCCCTAAGAGAGCTTTGTCACATGTGCAGGGTCACTTGTCCTCAATAGCTATTTCTAGATGTGGGAGTCACCTTATTTATATAGATGGGAACAGCTATGATGCCCCGTGGGCACCTTGTGTGATGACAGTTATTTCTTGAGCCTGCTGGATTTCATGTGATGTCAGTTATCAATATATCTAAGCCATCAGTATGAGATGGAAACCAACAAAGCTTTTACTCTTCAACATGTCCTTACACCTGTGCGTAGAAATCAAAAGTTGCTACCCAATCCAAACAAAACATATATTGCATTTATTGACTGGCTAGGCAAACTTAAGTGGATTATATATAGCATAAATTGTTCCTGGAATATGGCACTGTCATTTGAATCTACTGTACTTGGACTGAATAGCAAAAAAAATATCATTTATGAAAGTAATTGTTAGGTAATAGCATGGTAAATACTGTATCTTTGAGAGTTTCATATGTAAAATATGTATCATGCACAAAACATAGTTGTCTTTTCAAAAGTCAAGAAACTCTGGCTTCATATGGGATAGAGATCATTGGAATCAGCTAAATGTAATATAACAAAAATTTCAACACTTTGAACTATGACCCAAAAAATGAAGAGACTTCTAAATAAGAAGTATGGAACCTAATTCAATAAATCAAGAACACAGAAGCAAAATTCAGCTTTTACAGTTCAGTGCCTTGTTTCAATATCTAATGAGATCAACCCAGCTGATTAGAACATCATCTGTGCTCCTTCGGGACTCAGACTTCTGCATGGAATGCTGAATGTGCAGAACTCATTTCTAACCTAAATACTAACTGTTCTGTTGCCTGGTTTTCCAAAATTATTGGCCTGGCTTAGCAGTGTTACCCTGTGCGATGTCTCCTCAGAGGCAGACACAGCACAGAACAAAGACCATAAAAAATAAAGAGAAATGTCTTTGATCTGATAAAAATCAATCAAGTTGTTTTTTGTTTTACTTCTTGGGTGATTGTCTATTGCAAACAGGCGCGAATCAGGAAGACAGACTCCTGCTTGTGCTTTCTGCTTTGACCAGGCTGGTCTGTGCCTCCTGTCCAGATCTCCTGCTGACAGTTTGTGTACTGGGATCTTGATGTGTGTGCACTGATGCTGCAGGGCAAGAGGCCCTGTGGTACCGTAGGGGAAGCACTCAGCACTTAAGCCAGTGGGTGGCAGGGAAAGCAGGCAGGCAGTTTCCCTAGTAAGCCAACAGCTGGGACCATGCACCTGGCCTCATCTTCACCTTCATTTGCTACAGACACCATCACAGATTCAAGCCAGCTTGAAAAGCATCATCAGGGCAAGTTCATGCCTCTTTTGTTTTGGCAGACATGCTGGATATTTACTGTGATGAAAAACATTGAACACTGCCATTAAATCCTCAAACAGCTCATGATTGAAAAAAGAACTGTGGAGTGGTTATGTATGACTGTGTTTATCATAAACACAAGAGTGCTGGCCAGTTCAAAGGGCAGTGAGCATAGACAATGTCCTCTCCTGAATATAGAAAACTGCAGATGCAAACACCTGCCATGGACCACAGGTCCAGCAAACACCCCAGTCTCTCCCAACATCCTGGAGGAAGGGACATTTGCATCCCTGGAGTGAAGCTGGTTTGGGGGCTTGGACTTCTAATGTGATTTTCATATTCATTTCCATTTTTTTTCTTCTTCTTTTTTCAGTACCTCACCCTTGCCAGTAAGGCGCTGTGCCACCGAGCTGTATCCCTGGCCCTGAGTCCATCTTCTTAAGTTAAAGATTGCTTTACCCAACTTTATCTAGACCTCATGCCAGGCACTTGGAGGACAAATTCACAGGTGCTTGAGGCTCATCTCTTTTCATTATGCCCACTGAAAACTCCATCAGGTGGGCTTTGGAATTTATCCTAGCAGTTCTCAATTTTAATAGCCTCCAGTGGTGTAGAAGTTAGGTGTTTATAAAATTGCCTTTCACTCAGTTCTCAAAGTGAATTTACAAACTGAATTGCAAAAACACTCCCCTCCCTTACTTTACTTTCTACACTCTGTTGGAAAGTGCAAGGTATTAACCAGGAACCAGGATATGATACGTCTTCTGAAGATCAAAACAGGAAAGTTGGGATAAATGTTACAAAATGGATCTACTATAGTTTTGGCGTGGATGGCACTTCCAAGATGGACGGAGTAGAGGACAGTTCTCAGTGTTATCTCAGTTTCTCAAATTTTAATTTTGAAAAAAACCTACTATTTTAAGACCTTCGAGACTGACTTGCTCAGATCAATCACTAACAAACATGAAATTTGGTTAGAAAATGAATTCAAATCCCGACTACACTTATTATAGTCATATATATATATATATATATATATATATATATATATATATATATAGTTGTATTATAATTATTACAGTTGTTTGAGCTCTGCTCATGGTGCCTCTTACAGAATTACTGAACACCAATAGACCCTATTTATAACCTTATCCCAGAGTGGCAGCACGACTTTCACACATACATTTATCTTTATAGATTTCAATCACACAAGCCTCTGGGCAAACAGACAGGAAGTTCGTGGACTGCCCTCCCCACAATCTTCTCCATGCTGTTCTAGAAAGCACTGTGGTGAAATAGAGCCTTGTCAATAGTCATGTCAAAGGTTAATCTGCATCAAAATCATCCATTTTCACTGATGTTTCATGATATTGTTTGCTAGTCTTAGTAGTATAAATTAGTACCAAGAACTGTGAGAAAGACTCTATCCATTTTCCAATGATGAAGCATATCTGATATTCACTGTTAAACATATGTTTATCCCAAGGTACAGAACTGAAGCAAATGCTTCTCATTCTACTGTTAATATTCAGCTCACTAGTTATTTTAAAAACATATATCTAGAAAAACTTATATGAAGACATGATGTGGAATATTTAGCAAATATCTATGACCATTCATTTTGGTTGATTAAATGTTACTCTACAACCTATCTGTATAGTACAAAGCACTCTTGTTCCTTTTTTTTAAACAGGATGCTTCTAAATCAATGACCTTTGAATTATGAAGTAAACTTCAAAGATGATGCTATTATCATCAATGTTTATAAAATGAAGCTTGATCTTCCCAGCATTGATAAAAAGGAAAGCTTAGGGCCTTGCAAGACTTGTGATGGTTCAAAAATATGAAGTCATGCAGTTTTAGAGCTGGAAGAGACTTCTGAGCCTCATAGGCTGATCTTCCTATTTAGAAAATGAGGAAAGTGGAGAACTGGGCAGGTTAAGTGACTCTCTCATTCTCCAGGCCTCAGAGTGGTGCTGATTGGCTCCCCAGCTGGCCCACACGCACTCCTTGTGCTGGGCTGTCATCCACTCCCTCTGCTGAAAGGAGACCTTAGAAGTGCACACACCGCTCACTCTGTTATCTCCGAGAACAAAATAAGTTGTGCATGGGTCCTTTCATTATTCCTGGTCCATACATTTCTGAGACAACACCAATGCTTTCTTAAGCCAGGCAGGCAAGTGTAGACCAAAGCAGACTAAAAGTAAATCCATGGTGTCATTCTAACAGAGTCAGAATTACCTTGAGGAAATACTGAAATATGAACATTTCTCCAAGTAGGCATTGAAGACGAGTGACGCTTCTAAGGTCCTTTGGCCTCGGGCTGCCTACATGAACATATAAGTTCAAAGCTAAAACAATCTAAATAACAGGTAAATAAATAATTAGTCACACATTTAAATAAATATAAGTGGAACCCAAGTGGAATATATTCTTTGAATTATCTTCTCTGTATCTACAGTTTGTAAAAGAATGCCTGAGACTTTGTAGGATTCACAAGTGAAACGTTTGCTGATATTCATTAACAAATTAATAAATGTGTAAATACGTGAAAATGGGTGTACATAGTCAGAAATGTGGGGGTAAGCAAAGGTTTGTGGGTTTCTAGGACCTGCTGCTAGGTTTATGCCTGGTAACTCAACTAAGAAGAAAAAGCCCAGATCCTGGACAGGTCAGCCTAATGAGATAGCTGACAAGGAAGTTTATCTTCAGGAATCAGCTAACACAGAGCACCATTAATTATCTGAACACAGCTCAAAACCACAGGAACAAAAACGAGCACCTATCTGACAGTGGGTCCTCACCTGCGTGAGATGAGTGCGCCTGGAGGTCTTGCTACTCAGAAATGAAGCCATAAGCCCTGTCGGTGTGCTGTGGCTACATGCTTGGGTGGGTGCAGCAGACAGGCTGGATGTTCTAGACGCTGTGCTTACTCTGCCTTCCCTGCCTCTGTGCTGCTCCTATTACAGCTGTCATTTGTGTAAATCATTATGCTTCTGCTCCCCATCTAGCTGTGACATAAAGCAGAAAGGAATGGAATGGGTAAGAAGTGAGGTTTCAGAAGAGGTCCCTAAGACTTAGGGCCAGGGATCCTTCTGGGGCTAGGAAGTTCATGATATAATTTTAAAAATAAAAATATACATATAAAATCAACATAATGCTTAAGACAATGATAATGGTAAAGAAAATCAATAAAACATAAAATACAGAAAGCTATGAAGGAAAACAATTTTGTTGAAATAAGCATACCAATACACTTGAAATATGCATATCGATTTCCTAAGAAAAACTATTATAATTTCCCAGTAACAGTAAATTCATATTTTATGTATTTATAATTCCTGAACCTGTATGGAATAGCATCTGTGATTTTTATATGCAATAAATTTCACAGGTGCTGCTGCTACTATGTGTAAGGTGTGTGTGCATTTGTAATTTCAATTTAGGAAAGAAATAAATGCAAAATAAACATGCCAAATTCTCCCACCAAGGTTAATAGAATTCTTTAAGTCTTTGCCCAGATAGGGAGTAAGGCAGACCCCTGATTTAGCATTTTAGCTATGTTATGAGGGAGTGCAGCATTGAATACAAAGTTTAACTTTTAAAAGTTGCTTAAAATGGGAGACAAAGTGCGCAATGAGAAACCACTAAGAGGAATAATTACGTAGTATGCCTGGCATGCATTCCACCCTCAGTGTACTATGCTTTAACTCCCAGCAGAGTAATTTTCCTCCTTGATAGCTTAGTTGTTTAGTATAATTGAACTTCCAAGCGGGCGTGCGAAATTCCTCCTCTGTGGCTCAGGATTAGGTTCCCCTACATCGCAGCAACTTGGTGCAGAGAAGCAAATACAAAATGATCTAGGAGGTGTCTTGAAACTGTCTGATTGGCATTTGTAGTTCAATAAAATAAAATAAAATAAAATGATCTAGGATAACAACCACATGTAGTACAAGCTCCGTGGACAGTACAGTGAAGAGAATATTTCATGAAATTTGCAAGATATTCAAATGTTATTACACATCTGAATGTATACCACTGAAAAGGAAATGGTGATTGAATTAGAGACCGTTAATTTATTTGGTCAACGATTAAAAAATCCAGGATGTTGCTGCCACAGATACAAAGTGAGACCACTGTTTACGGAAGTGAGGAATTTGTATGTAGCTGCCCCAAAGTGCTCGAGTTTTTGATGAAAATATACAGAAGAAACTATGAGATGATCTAACTTCAGTACAGTATGGGTCAAACTGGCTGTACCTCCCTCTGACACAGTTGCAGGCCACCTGTAGTCACTCTAGCCAGCCACTTGGGTGCTCCACTATCACCCCACCCCAGGGCATGATTAGGAGTTTTACTCAACCCAATGTCCCCACCCTCACACACAATAAACAAGAATGAGATATTACATTGGTTAGATGGAGAATAGAAAACATGATTTGCTGCCTTTCTGCCCATTTAGTATATTACCAAATAGAATTTCTCAGATTAATCATTTTTTGTCATCAGTACTTCCATTTAGCTGCTGCATTGGCCTTTAGCTGCGATGAAAGATGACATTCACTTCATCAGGCATATTTTAAAGATATGATTCTATTTTTATTCTAGTTACATTGTTTATAATGGCAGCATTATACTCTGGAGACAAAAAGTACCAATTAAAACATGCCACAGACAGTATAGCAACTTATCCTTACACTTGGTACTTTAGTGCCAAGGCAGAAGGCTTGCATGAGGCCAAGAGTTCAGGACCAGTCTGAACAACACAGGGAGAACTCCTCCAAACAGCCAAAAGCCAAAAACAAAGACAGTTCTGTTTTAAGGAGCTTAGACTTAATTTGCAGGATGGTAAGCATATTCAGGGTTTAAAGAATGAGTCCTGGTCTTCCATACGAAAAACAGCTGTCTCTATCAAAGTACTTGTACCTCTCCTTTAAAAATGCCTCTCACATGCACATGAACACATGCACCAGTGAAGGAGGAGTGCTTGCAGGGGTGTGCGTGGCTGAACGTCCTTATGACGACTGTAATCAAGAATCTTTATTATACTTCAAACTAGTGATCCCAATATCAAGGAATTGTCCAAGACCAGGAGAATTGATCAGCTGTCGAAGGAAAACAAAACTACCTTGCAAAATGTCTCCCTCATGTGTGTATTTTGCTTTAACAGACCCAGAGAAATTAAAACTTTTATAAAAAAGAGAACTAACTCTAGTTGAGAAAACTGAAGAAGTAGCTTCTTAAGGAGTTAAAATGAGCTGAAAATTCTAGCAAAAAGAAGAAAATACAAAACAAAACCATAGAGTTATCCATCTCTGTGGAAACAAAGCAGAATATGGGAGACAAAAACATTGGAAAAGAAAAGGCTGACATAGGGCTCTAGATGAAGATAGTGTCAGAAAAGTAAAAAAGATGTGTAAGCCAGGGGTCCAGGGAGATAGCTGGGCCTGGGGAGATGGTTCAGTAAAATAAGTACTTGCCTGGCAAGCGCAGGGTCCTGAGTTCAATCCGTGGTACCACAAAAAGAAAGGGAAGGAAAGGAAA
>PVKA01016019.1:20559-48917 GCA_004027165.1 Ctenomys sociabilis | reverse complement strand
AAGAGCTTCTAAACCCTTCTCCCCACTCCCATCTTTCCTCCAGTAACCTACCCTCCACGCCAGAGCTGTGTAGTCTTTATACGTTACATCTTTGCCCCCTTGAAAAATCTTTCTTGGCAGTACTAGTAATTGAGCCTGGAGCCTTTCACTAAGCTATCTTCCCTGCCCTTTTTCAGTTTTTGAGACAAGGCCTCACTGAGTGGCCAAAGGTAGGCTCAAACATGCTTTAGCTTTCCAGAATGCTGGAATTATACATGTGGGGTCTATGGCCACACCACCCTGAAAGCACCTGATCTCGTCTGGAATTATACATGTGGGCCTTCATGTCCAATTCCTACTACCCTTTGGACAAGCCCAGAACCTTTTTTTTTTTTTTTTTTTTTTTTTAATGCAGCTGGATCTTGCTATACAGCTCACTTTGCAGCCCAGGCTGATCTTGAACTTACAGGGATCCACCTGCCTCAGCCTCCAGAGTGCTGGGTCTCATAAGCCACACACTCCCTGGATCACTGTCCTGTACCCTGGCTGTTTTCCACTGTGCCTCTAGATTTTGTCTGGTTACTGCCATCTTTTACAGTTACACACATGCACACACACACACACACACACCACTGCTATGTAGTCCAGGCTGGCTCAAACTTGCTGTGATCCCAGGGCATCCAGCAGGGGTCACTTTGGAAAGCAGGACTAAGCCCAGACCACCACAAGATGCTCACCTCCTACTTCACAACCTTAGCTATAGGCCTGAGGAAAAACTGACCTGCTCAGCCAGTGTGCCAGATCTCACCATGCAGGTCCCTCAAAGAGGCAGCCCCTGCAGAGACCCTCACACCCAGGGTGCTGTCAGAGGGTTGGGAACTCTGCAGCAAAGCCACTGTCCAGAGAAGCCTCTGCAGCATTATGCCTAAAGTCTGTGTTTTTGCTTGTTTGCTTCCCTGTTTTGTTGTTTGTTTGTTCTATTCTGGGAATCAAACCAAAGATTCTCTGCCACTGAGCTACGTCCCCAGCCCTTATTTTTTTTTTTTTTAATTTCGATACAGGGTCTCGATAAAGTGACCAGGTTGTCTTTGAACTGGTAGTGCTCCTGCCTCGGCCTTGTGAGCAACTGGACTTATAAAAATGTGCCACCAGACCTGCCTCAATGCTTCTGAGTTTTTTTGTTTTGTTTTGTTTTGTTTTTAACAAGGTCTGGGGCTGGAGAATTATCTCTGGGAAACTATATGCTGTCCCCAAAGAAGCCATACTGAACTTTTCTGCTGACTTCTCAGCTAAGGGACCACCCTCTTTCCTCTTGCGTTTGGACTTGCATGGCTTCAAAGCTCACCACAGCTCTTGTTCTACCCTTCCCCACTTCCATACCTCCTCCCAGCATTCTCCAGCATGTTCTTCTGTTCCTCCTAATATTAGCACTCACCTACTATTTTTCTCCCTACATCCCCCAACCTGGAGAAGATTTGGAATACTACACTGTTTCCTAAGACGCAGCCTGAGTACCAAGGCTCCTCTCAGATCCAGCCCGCAGAACCCGCTCCTCTTGGGAAGCCCCACATCAGACATCCCTTGGTGGTGCCTAGGAACAGTGACTACCACCCTACCATTGATGATTGTTTCCCAAACAGGATTCAAAGCACTTTACCTTCCCTACACCTCACAATAAACCTAAAATACGTATACTAACGTTATCCTCTAATGTTATTTTATCTGAAAGGAAATTTGGGGGTTAATTTGCCCAAGATCACAGAATACGTTAATGGCCAAACCACACCCTGCAGTCTGACTCCACTTCACCACCACGCTGTCTCACGATGCCAATACAGTGGACGTCCTCTCTGCAAGCATCCGTGCTCAGAACCTCTCTCCCAACCCCAAGACTTTCTCTGCAGCCAGCCCACCCTATGCTCACTGCCCTTAAGACAGACAGGCGAGAGCTTCAGAGACCCCCTGAGCGAGTTAGACCGAGGTGAGAAGCAACCCGCTGCTCCTTTGGGTAGGCAGATGCTCAAGGGAGCAACTCCGAGATCTTCAATGCATCTCTCGCCCTCCAAATCCCGGCAGCCTTGTAAAACACCACTCTCCCCCACCCTCAAGAGCGGCCTTAGGACGCAAAGGGCACCAAAGGGAAGACGCAGAGCAAGGGACCACACCACCCAAGTCCAGCGGGAGCATCAACGCGGGAGGTGGCGCGCAGCAAGTAGGACTGGAAGCGCACACACCGCTTTGACCTCCGCCCGCGGGCACAGGGATGCAGCTAGGGAACCCACGGCGACAGGCCTGAGCAAAGAGATGTGCCTTGGAACAGGTCACTGCGGGAATCAAGAGTTACGGTTCCGGGGTGGGTGCCGTAGGAGACACACAGGACTGATACCCCTCATCAATGCTCTCCGCGACACTCAGCCCTGGGCTGAGGACTGGAGTGGGAATCACCTGCTCCGTTGGGCGCCGCCAGCGATTCGTAGTCCCGCGCGGTGAAGCTTTCATCTCGCAGCCCCACCAACGATATCAAAGGCGGGGCCTAGAGAGGCTCCCAGAGACGCTGTGGCGACCATTTTTGAGAAAGGCAAATTGCCCGTATCAGGGCGGAGTTTCTATCTCTTCTGTGCTTCGGGTCTTTGGACGGGATCCCGCAGTGGCCATTTTTGTTTAGGGTTGAGGGACTGCGCGAGAAAGTTGTCCATGGCTAGACTCACAGTGGCAGGGACCATGCTCCCGCTTTGTTCTTTCTCTTTGCCCAGAGGTGCACAACCTTTCAGTCTCACGTTAGGCTCTGCCTGTCTGCCTTATGCCCTCTCCTCCAGGATCTCTGAAAACCTACGTATTTTTCCCTTTTTGTCCATGTCCCTGTCGTCCACAGACTCCCCTTTCCCCCCAGTTTGTATGATATTGTGGCTTCTAGTGCAAGACCCCGTGTTTTCCCCATATTCCAACCTCTTTCTCCCTTCGTGGTCATCCTAGAGTGTTTTGAGACTGGGTCATGCTATGCAGCTCTGGCTGGCCTTGGAATCAAAACATTGCCCAGGTTGACCTCGAACTCCCAGCGAGCCACTTGCCTCGACCTCCAGAGTGTTGGCATCAAATCTATGAACCACCACGCCTTGGTACTCAGTCACCTCTTAGGTGACTGCAGTTCCTTTTGCCTTGCCTTAACTACCATTTCCCTAAGATTAGGGTGGGTTGCAGGGTGTTGGGAAGTGGATATACACCAAGTGTCCAGGTTGATGGTCGATGTGAGCCCAGACCCAGGGGGCTACAGATCCCGGCCAGCTGATCCCCCTTCCCCAGTGCCTGCATATCCACGTGGCCAGAGCTGCTAATCTGTGCTGGAGGGCTGTACACCAAAGTCAGGCAAGGCCTCAGCTTTCGAGACTGCCCTGTGGGGAACCCTATAGCCATCTCTTCCTAGGAATCCCAAAATTCGTCATAGAGCAATGAGGAGTCCTTTTTCAGTCCTAGTTCCCTTATAGAGAGCAGAGGATCCAAACTCACAGTTCAAGGGAACACGTTCCCTCTCCCTCTAAGGCTGAGGCATTGCCTCCAGAAACAGATGGGGACTGTTACTCCCTCTTCCACCCATTGGCTCAGCACATCGAAGCCCCAACCCCCAGCGGGGGCTCTGGCTTCAGAAAGAATAGGTTATTGTACGTTGAGGGAACGAGGGAACAGTGTCGTGTCTCCCGGAAAACTGGCAGCGGCTGCTAGCCCGGCACTGCGGGAGTTAATGAGGGGTGGCAGGGTGACGGCCACCTTGAGCCCTGGCCAGTTGCCAGGAATGGAATGAGCACACCACATCAGGCCCAGGCCACTGCCAGTTCTCCCTTTTCAGCCCTTTCCGCCCCTGCCTGCCGGTTGCACAATCCGCCATAGCAGGACTCCTCGCTCCTTACCAGCTCCTCCCCGAATTTACAGGCTTCCTCGGCGGCGCTGCCCCCAGCTCTGAGCAAGGTCCCTGCGCTCCTCCCTTTCTGCTCCCAAAATCCCCGTTTCTGCGGCTGTGTTCTTAGGAATCAGAACGCGCCTACTTGGCGCTTGGAAGGAAGGTGGGTGGGGAAGCCTTCCCAGCTGTAGCCCCTCCATTCCCAGCTCAAAGCCGGGGGACCCTACGTCTGTGTATGGGGGTCAGGTCCTGGACTAGAGGCAGAAGGACAAGGCCCAGCAGAGACGCCTGCTGCGCACAGCCGTGGGTCGGCCCTCATGAGCCCCAGCCTGCCCTGGAGGCCGCGCTGCTCTTCCCGTAGAGCCCCCTCCTCCTGCCGCTTGGAGCCGCAAGTTGGGAACGGGTAAATCGGAGCGTCTCCTCCCAACCCCTCCAGTGGCCTGCGGTTGGTGTCCTGGAGCTGACAGCCTTGAAGGGAAATCCTGGAAGCTTAGGCTGCAGCAGGCCTTGGGGGCCTGGGCTAGGGTTCTCCACCCTCTTGCCTCCAGAGAGGATTTAAGCCTGAATTCAGCCTTGGAGCAGCTGTTTCTGTCACTAGGAGAGAAAGAATCAGCAGGTTGTTGTGAAGGGCACAGCCAGAGACTGGATGAGGAAGGGGACGCTGCGAAGAACTTGGGGGCTGGGGTGGGATGGGGGGTGGTGAGGTCCGCTCCGGCCCCAGGTCTGAAAGCTCTCAGGGCTAGTTTCTGGCCTCCTACACCTTCCCGCTTTCACAAAAGGGCGGGCGGCCAGGCCTGTGAAGGAGCTCAGAAGTCCCCAGGCTGGAGGCTACTGCTGAGCTGAGGCCCAGCCCTGTCACTGGGCTGTCTGGGTGGGTGTTGGCGCGGCAGGGCTATCTTGCTGTCCCAGGGCAGGGATTCTCCACTTCACTCTCCCCACCAAAAAAATTAAATAAAAGAAAGTGTGCTTCTGTTCTCAGCTTTCTCAAGACCCAGGGGAGATGTTCAGGGAGCCTTAACTCCTCCTTACAATCTCCTCTGGGCTAGGAAGCCCCTGAGTCTACAGAGGGAGGGCCTTCTCATGTCTGTCTTCTGTGCAGGGCGCTCTGACCCCTCTGGGAACACTTCTGGGCAGGAGGTGACAGGACTCATGGACCCATGGGACAGAAGTCCTGCCTCAACCCAGCTCCCTCCACAGGCTCTGTGCCAGCTGGAATCCAGGTCCCTGTCCACTCCCAGGCTTTAACCCACCTGCAGCTCCAACCTCTCCATGCCCGAGGGGAAGGAAGGGTCTTGTGGATCTCTGGTTCTGGACTCTACCTGGACCTCCTATTGCTCATTTGGGAAGTGGGGAAAATTATAGGAGAAAACAAGCAGAGGCAGCATCTGGGATGATTGTGCTCTGGCTACCTGGCTCTGAGAACTGAATTCCATAGGCTGTGAGCACTAGCAGACGCCCTAGGGACTCAGTTCTGGTGCTCGCCATGCTGTGTCAGCAGCGCCCATTGTCCGACGGAGCAGGCCTTCTCATGGCCCTGAGGTGGGTTGCCCTGCACAGTGTCCTCTGGGGCTCCAGGACCTCTTCCTCCACGTGGCCTGCCCTGAGTTGTGAGCCTAATCTTCCATAGCTGCTGCTTCCTCTCCTGCTGCCATGCTTTCACTCTGCCCGCCCTTCCTCAGCTCTGATAGGGGCACCTCTTTCCCACCAACTCTATTGGAATCCTGCACATCCTTCAGATCTTCTGAGATGTCTGCTCAAGAAGCCTTGATCTTGCTATGTAGCCCAGGGTCTCTGGGTGATCCTCCTGCTTCAGCCTCCCAAAGGCACAATGTCTCTTTCAACTCCCCATCAGCAGCCCTGGGCTCATGAGCCCCTGTCCTTGTCTTCTCTGGTGTTCTGTGCAGAGTCGTTCCTCAAAATAAATGTTCTTGCACTTTGTTGAATGTGTCTCATGTGAAAAGATAGTTTGACCTACAGGTTAAAGCCAGCCAGGTGTATTATGAAAGAGCTTTATTTATTTTAGTGGAACCGGGGATTGAACTCAGGCCCTTGTGCTTGCCAGGGATGCGCTCATTCCACTGAGCCATCTCCCCAGTCCCTCCAGCCAGGCATATTATTGATACCAAAGTATGTAGCTTTGGTAAGCTGTTAGGCTCATCTACAAGCGAAAATAATCATTATTTCCATATCAAAGCTTGAAGCTGGGCGTAATGGTACATACCTGTGACCCCAACACTCAGGAGGATCACTTCGAGTTTGAGGCCAGCCTGGGCTAAAAAGTGAGTTCAAGGCCAGCCTCCTTAGCTACATACAGAGAATGTCTCAAAATAATAATAATAATAGTAATAATGAGTTTGTAAACCAGGCATTGTGGCACATACCTGTAATCCTACCATTCAGAAGGCTGAGGCAGGAGGATTGCTGTGAGTTCAAGGCTAGCTTGGGCTACACAGTGAGAATAATATGACAGAAAACCAGTCCAGGAAGTCTGAGGGAGCCACTCCCTTCCCTGTGTGCAACTATGGGAACAATACCACCCCAAAGATTGGGCCCCTGTAAGCTTAGGGTGTGGAGATGCCTCGGGCACAGGCAGATCATCAACACCAGTGAAGCACAGAATGGGAGGCACTTGGAGATGAATACTGGCAGCTGGAGTTATGGAGCCAGTATTCATCTCCAAGTGCCTCTTTCTCCTGCGGGAGCCTGAGAGCTGCCACCCCAGCCCAGGCATGCTGGGGACACCATCAGCAGCATAGCTTCTTCTGTGACAGCAAGTTCTGTTTCCTCCTCTGCCTGCTCCTGCTGATCTTCTGTAACTGTGGATCCTTATTACCAAGTGTTTGCTTGGCCATCCTCGCTGTGTGCAGCACCTGGACTGTTTCTGGCCAATTGCGCTGTAATAGCAATAGAAAGAAAGAGCAGAGTTGGCTACTAAACAGGGCTCTGGCACTACACCTGGGTGGTAGCACTGGGTAGCAGGAAATGAAGTCGTGAATCCGTCTGTGCCCACAAGTACAATCAGGGCTACCCAACAGCAGTGTGGGCTGGGGTTGAAATTGGGTGGTCAGGCTTCCCTGAGGGGCTCCAGGCCGGGTGCCAGGCGTGAGTGAGGACAGGTGGGGCAGGAGGACGGCAGCTGCAGAATGGGGCTGGGAGCCAGGTGCTCTGGACTCTACCGCTGTGTGGCCTTGGACCAATGAGTCCCTTTCTCTGGCCAAGTCTTTTTGAGACAGGGTCTCACATGCAGCTCAGGCTCTTGCTTCAGCTTCCAGAGAGCTGCTACCAAGCCAGGCTTCCAGGGACAATGTGAATGGGAGAGGGGGAGTGTAACTCAGGTGTTTTCTTTTTGTTTTTGTGGCCAGCTCAGCCCATCTTGAGGGCAGGGCTGGCACAGTCTCTGGTGCTGGGAAGAACTGTGGTCCCTGGGATGGCCTAAGTTTGCATAAGCAGGCACTTTAGACCACTGAGCTATCTCTCCAGCCCAGCTCAGCATTTTTTAATGGGTGACACCCCATCCAGGTCTCAGATTAAAGATCTAGCCAGGAAGCAGGCTTCACACACAGGGGCTCCTGTGGGATGCAGCCCAGGGCACCCCTCTCTGCCTGCAGCCAGCCTCGTCCTACTTGGCTACAGAGGAGAAAGAAGCCTAAGGGAGGACAGTGTCTGAGGGCTGTGGCCTTAGAGGCAGGAAGTGAGAGCACTGCAATGCACACACTGATGAAGAAAAGTTTAAAAATTCAAGTTTACAGAAATATGTTGAGCTGGTGCATGCCTGTAATCCCAGCACTTCAGAGGCTGAGGCAAGAGAATCACCATGGGTTCATGGCCAGCCCGGGCTACACAGTGAGAACCTGTTTCAAAACATCAAAAACATAATCCCAGCTCTTGGGAGACTGTAAACAGGTGGGTCACTATGAATCCAATCTAGTAGTGAGACCCTGAACACCTTCCCTAAAATACAAACAGGCCGGGGAGATGGCTCAGTGGAATAAGCACTTCCCTGGCAAGTGCAAGGGTCTCAGTTAGATCCCTGGTTCCACCAAAAAAAAAAAAAAAAAAAAAAAAAAAAAGCACCAAAAGCAGGAATAGGTTGAAAAAAACACAAAGAACTTTTTAGTCTCCTAACAGACTTACCAACTGCTAACCTTTCTTCATATTACTCCCCCCAATTTCTCTAAGCACACATGTGTGCATATGTATATGTGTAATGTTTTTGTGACTTGAGAATAAGTTGCAAGTTTATTTTGTTTTGTTTTGTTGTTTTTTTTTTTTTGTCTTTTTGAGACAGGGTCTCACTATGCAGTTCAGGCTGGCCTTAAGCTCACTTTCTAGCTCAGGCTGGTCTTGAACTCTCAACAATCCTCCTGCCTCAGCCTCCCCAGTGCTGGGATTACAGGCGTGCGCCACCATGCCCGGCTTGTTTTGTTTTTTTGTCCTAGGGAAATGGGCCTTTGCCCTCAGTTACATTTCCTAGCTTTTACAAAATTTTAATTTCGGGCTGGGGAGATAGTTCAGTAGAATAAGCACTTGCCTGGGTCCTGAGTTCAATCCCTGGCACCCCAAAAAAGCAAACAAAAACTTAATTTTGATATAGGGTCTTGCTGAGCAGCTAAGCTGCCCAGGTTGGGGTGAAACTTTTGATCTTCTTGCCTTGGGCTCTCTGAGTCTTAAATTGCAGTTTATAGAGCTGAGTATGGTGGTGCACGCCTATAATCCCAGCACTCCGGAGGCTGGGGCAGGAGGATCCTTGCAAGTTTGGCACCAGCCTGGACTGCCAGGTGAGCTCAAGGCCAGCCTGAGCTGCATAGCAGCAAGACCTGTCTCAAAAAGACAAAAATAAAGAAGTTGCAGTTTTTGTGTCTCCCTGTCCCTCAGTACTTTAGTGTATACATCCTAAGAACAGGGTCATTCTTTTATACAACCACAATGTACTTATAAACATTAACTTTTTTTTTTTTTTTTTTTTTGGAGAACCAGGGATTGAACTCAGGCCCTTGTACTTGCCAGTGAAGCGCTTATTCCATTGAGACATCTCCTCTCCCTGGCCCCAATATTAATATTTTGACCTTGCTACACTACTAGGATCTATCCTTATTATGGTTCTTTTTTTAAAAAAATTTTTAACGTATTTAGGACAAGGTCTCACTACACAGATCGGACTTGCAGTGATCCTACTGTTTTCAGCCTCTCAAGTGCTGGAATTACAGGCCTGTATGACCTCGTCCAGGCTCAGTCAGCTCTCAGTGTGCCTGGGGGCTTTGGGCGGCCCAACTTCACTGTAGTTCTTATTCAAGTTTTGCTACTTGTCCAAATAACATCCTTCATAGCAATGTTTTGTGTTTTGCATTTTTTTCTCCCCAGTAATTAAGTTTGGAGCTAGGGAGTGCTATTGATATAGGGAGAAAAATGGGTGGGGTGACCTCCAAATCATGCAGGAACCCTCCAAATGATACAGGGGAATAATGATCTCCTGACCTGACCTGGACAAGTTCGTGTTCTCTATTAGTCTTTTTTTTTTTTGGCGGGAGCAGGGATTGAACTCAGGCCCTTGTGCTTGCCAGGCAAGCGCTTATTCTACTGAGCCATCTCCCCGTCCCCCCCTTTTTAAAAAAAAAAAATAAGGTTTCACTGTATATCCCAGGCTGGCCTTGAACTCACAGCGATCCTTGAACTCATAGCCATACTTCACCACACTTCTGTTTTGTTTTTTTTTGGAAGGGCATATTCTTTTCCCTGACTCGAAGTGTCCTCCGTGCTGCCTTTCTACCAGGCCAGTCTTCCTTGAAGCTAGCCAACCAGGATTCTGTTTTTGGAGCTGAGCACAACCCAGGGCCTCCAGCTTGCTAGGCAAGTGTTCTACCACTGAGCTACACCCTCAGCCCCCAACCGTGGCTCTGAAACTGAACCAATAAAACTCTCCTTTCAGTTCTAGATGTTTAGTATTTTGTCCCTTCAATGGGAAAGTGACTAATACAGTCATAACTAGTATGGATTCACAGAGTTTTAAATTTGTTTTAGGACAGGGTCTTGCTGTATAGCCCATGCTGGTCTCAAATCCACAATATTCATCCCTCAGCCTCCCTTGTGCTAGAATTACAGGCATGTGCCAGTATGCCAGGTTATAAATTTTTATTTTATTCAATAAGTTATATTTATTCAATCTGATAATATCTTTTTTTGCTTTTGAAACAGAGTTTCAGGGCTGGGGAGATGGCTTAGTGGAATAAGCACTTCCTTGGCAAGCACAAGGACATGAGTTCAATCCCTGGTTCTGCAAAAAAAAAAAAAAAAGAAAGAAAGAAACAGTTTCACTGTGTTGCATAAACTGGCCATGAATTTATGGTGCTCCTCCTGCCTCAGCTGCTAAGTGCTGGGATTATAGATATGTACCATCATACCCAGTTTAGGGCCTGGTTCCTTTTAGCTAAGAATGGAATTAAGAATCCAAAATCTGGTCTCTGAATGCAGCTCAGTTTCACAGTGCCTGCCTGGCAAGCACAAGATCCTGAGTCCAATTCCCAGTATGGGGGCGCAGGAAGAGTCCAAAATCTAGGACCAGGCTTTGTGACACATACCTGTAATCCCAGCGCTTAGAGGCTGAGGCAGGAGATTGCTGAGAGTTGGAGGTCAGCATGAGATACATAGTGAATTCAAGACCAGCCCAAACTACATAGCAAGACCTTGCTCTCCCCCCTAAAAAAAGAAACTGGGTGTGACAGTGCACATCTGTGCCTGTGATCACCTGTAGTCCCAGTGCTGGAGAGGCTGAGACAGGAGGATCACTATGAGTTAGAGCTGTGGAGATGCTGTACCAAATAATACATACATACATACATAAATATTTTTAAATTTGTTTTTAAAGGAGCAGGCTGGGGCTGTAGCCCAGTGTAGCCCAGTGTGAAGGCCCTAGGTTGAATCCCCTGTAAGAGAAACATAAGTTTGTACCTGGGCTGGGTAAGTGAATAGGGATGAAAAACAGAGACCAAGAATTAGGTTAAAATGTAGGGGGACGGGGGCTCCTGTCTCCCTTCAACCAGGAGCCTCAAATGTCTGGCACATCCTCCCTTTATTCACTCAGACACAGCAACAAGCAATTAGAGAAACACAGGTTTCATCTGCCTCCCACCACCTACATCACAAACCTGTGTATTGACCGGATTTGGGTGTGTAGACTTTTCTCTAAAACCCGCACATATGTACCAGTAGGCTGGCAACCCCTCTTTCTCCTTAGTGCTCACAGAGGAGGCCAATAGGCCTCAGCTTTTACTATTTGGTATCTCTCTCTCTCTCTCTCTCTCTCTCTCTCTCTCTCTCTCTCTCACACACACACACACACACACACACACACATACCCTGATCACAGTACTGACTTGCTTATAACCTTCCACTTAGTAACAATAAGACTCAAGGCTGGGCATGGTGGTGCATAGCTCTAATCCCAGCACTCAGGAGGCTGAGGCAGGATTACCACAAATCTGAGGTCAGCCTGGATTAAAAGTGAGATCTTTTTTTTTTCTATTTAGTGCAGGGTCTACAAGGTCTCACTACACAGATTGGACTCTAGTGATCCTCCTGTTTTCAGCCTCCTAAGCACTGGGGTTACAGGCGGGCACCACCACACCCAGTCTCAATCAGTCTCAGCATACCCTGGGGGCAGGGCCAGCATGGCAAGTGGGGATTGAACTCCGGCCGCTTTACTCTGCCTAAGCAGGCACTTTAGTTGGCTGAGCTATCTGGCTGGCCCTTCTCCATGTGTTTTATTTTTTATTATTTTCTTTCTTACAAAGGAAGGAAAAATAAAAACAGGAGCCGGGCAGATAACTCAGTACAATAAGTGCTTGCCAGGCAAGTGGAAGGGCCTGAGTTGCATCCCTGGTTCCACCAGAAAACAGAAAAAAAAAAAAAAAAAAAAAAAAAAAAAAAAAAAAAAAAAAAAATATATATATATATATATATATATATATATATATATATATATATATATATATATATATATATATATTTCCCCCTAAGAACCCCACCAGGTCCTGAGCCTTAAATTTTGATTTTTTTTTTGTTTTGGTACTAAAGTTCCCCCACCCCTGCCCAAAGCCCAGGCATCAGCCACAATCTCTAGCCTGTAAAGAAAGGTAAATAGGGCTGGTAGTTAGCTCAGTAGAATAATCTGCCTGACAAGCACATAAAAATAAAAAATATAGGGGCCGGGGAGATGGCTCAGTGGAATAAGTGCTTCCCTGGCAAGCGCAAGGGGCTGAGTTCAATCCCCGGTTCCACCAAAAAAAAAAAAATATATATATATATATATTTTTTTTTTTTTCTATTTTTTATTTATTAAACAGGATAGGCAAGATAGCTCAGTGGACTAAAGCACTTGTGTAGGGCCGGGAAGATGGCTCAGTGGAATAAGCACTTCCCTGGCAAGTTCAACGGGCTGAGTTCAATCCCCGGTTCCGCAAAAAAAAAAAAAAAAAAAATTAAATTAAATTTAAAAAGCACTTGCGTAGGCATGCCCCAGGCACCACATGCCTTGCCAGACCTACTCCTAGGTTGGGGCTGAGCCAGCCAGAGTCCAGGTGTAGTGGCGCACCCCTGTGATCCCAGCACTGGGGAGGCTGAAAGCAGGACATTAAAAAAAAAGAAAAGAAAGAAAGAAAGAGAGAAAAAGAATTAAATACAGGCTGGTTGTAGTGATGCTTGCTTGTAATCCCAGCACTCAGGAGGGTAAAGTAAGATTATAAATTTGAGGGTAGCCTGAGTTATAAAGACCCTGTCTCAAAAAATAAATGAAAAGAAAGGATATTTTCAAACAAGAGTGCTGAGGGTGTAGCTCAGTGGTAAGGTTCTTGTCTAGCATGTGTAAGACTGTGGGTTCAATTTCTGGTACCACAAGAGAAACAAAAATAAGAATTCTTGTTAGCAAGAATTGGGAGACAAGAAATAACATTTGTCACTACTGGTGGTACACACCTGTAATCCATTAGGAGGCTGAGACGGAATAGCCACAAATTCAAAGCCAGCCTAAGTTACAGAGTGAGTTCAAGGCCATCCTAGACTACATGGCGAGGTACAGTATCAAAAAAGAAAAAGAAAAAAAAAAAAAAAAAAAGGAAGGAGATACAGAGGGAAGAGTCTCTCTCACACACACACCTTAACTTCCAGTAGGGTGAATTAGTTTTATGCCTCTTTCACAGATGAAGCAACTGAAGGTCAAAGAGCTTAAAAAAAAATTAGACTCAACCCTAAACCTAGGTCTCAGGCCTGCTTCCCATTCATGCAAAAGCATCAAGGAACATGCGCCCTGCTACTGGAAAGGCAATTCACATGCATGCAGCACGCACTTCTTTACATCCATATAGGCTCCCATGTCACAGATGGCCAAACATCTGCAGTACTTCCAAATATAAAATAATCTTTTTTTTTTTTTTTTTTTTTTTTTTGCGGAATCGGGGATTGAATTCAGGTTCTTACGCTTGCCAGGGAAACGTTTATTCCACTGAGCCATCTCCCCGGCCCCAAATATAAAATAATCTTGAAGCATGCACTTAACTTCATTCGTTTATTTACTTTTTTTTTCAATACTGGGGATTGAATTCAGGATTCTGTGCTTGTCAAGCAGATAATTCTACTGAGCTATCTCTCTATCCCTATTTACCTTTCTTTATAGGCTGGGGATTGTGACTGATGCCTGGGCTTTGGGAGTGGGGGTGGGGAGTCTTTGGTACAAAAAAAAATAATAATAATAATAAAATAAATAAATAAAAATCGAAATTTGAGGCTCAGGACCCAGTGGGGTTCTTGGGGAACAATGTGCAGTACAGAGCGGAGACAGAATCAGGGCTCTTCTTCCACTCGCTGCTGCGCTTTCCGGGACCATGAAGGAGGAACAGAGCAGGCAGGGTCACCCTGGACCCTTTCTGTCCTTCCTACAGTACCTGGGCCCAGCGCCCCCCGCCGCCCCCGAGGGGCGCTCAGCTCGGTGCTCCGCTCTTCTGCGGGCGGCCGCGCGCTCCGGGCCCGCGGGTGGGGCTGCCTTCGCGGCTATCGCCGGGCCTGGGCCGGCGCGCCGCGCGCCTCTCCACGCGGTATTCGGGCTCGCCCACGCGCGGCGTCGCCTGCAGCAGGAGCTCGGGCCCGCGCCGCGTGACGCGCACGTCGGTGCGTGGGTAGGTGCCGTAGGCGCGCCGCAGCTCCCGGCGCAGCGAGCCGGGCATCTGCAGGGGCGGCCCCCGCACGCGCTCCACGCGGCCCCAGCGTAGCTCGGCCTGCAGGCTGGCGCCCTCCGGCCACGGCGCGCTGCTCTCGGCCGCGGCCGCGGGTGCGGGTGCGGGTGCGGGGCGCGGCGGGCCCCACGGGCTGCCGGCGGGCAGCGGCGGCTTGGGCCACCGGGGCGGCGCGCGCACACCGTGGAAGCAGTGGAACTCCCGCGGGGCGGCTGGCCGGCTGCAGAAGTCGTGGGCCGCGAGGGATGGCAGCAGCAGCAGCGCGCCGGGCAGGAAGGCACAGACTGTGGGCTGCGGCGGTGCCCAGGCCTGGGCACTCGGCAAAGAGACGTAGGGAAACATGGACTGGACCTGAGATCCAGACCTCCAGCGGCCAACCTGTAGAGGGAAGGTGTATAGCTCTGGCTCCTGGCATTGGGGGTGCAGCCCCCCACCTCTTCTCTGCCCGTCCCGGGCTGGGCCCCATCCCCAGCTCCCCGCAGGCCACAAGGACCCTGGACTGTTCATGCCCTCCGCCCTACCGTGCTTTTCCTAGAAGTCCCCACTCACTGTCTCCGTCAGCCTGGTGGGTTTAGTCTCCAGCACGTAAGGGAGCTACAGGGGTTGAGAGGACAGGCCTTCTCTCCACTTTTTTAGTGTGTCTCTCCTCACCATACTCCACTGCAGCCCTACCTCCAGGTTACCAGGCAAAGGGAAACACCTTGATTTGGCTGGGAGCCAGCCTGTCTGCCTACACCCCAGTGAGCACAGGCTCCAGGGGGCCCCCCCGAGCTGGAGGCGGTGGCCCGAGCTCAGGAGTGCCTTCCCCAGAACATCACTGGACGACATCCCCCTTTCCATCCAGTGAGCTCCAAAAGCCCAACCCTGAGGCCATAGCCTCTCCAGCTTGGCTTGTGTTACCCTAATATTTGAGGGAGCGCTGAGTCAAGCTGCTGCTGCTTGTGAACATGTAAACTGCGAGTTGCTGGCAGTGCTGTACTGTTATCTCCACTTTACATAACACGAGACTGTAAACACACTAGAAATGTATTTAGTGACTGGGGCTCATGAAGTTTAAATAAATTGTCCAAGTGCATAGTGGCTTACAGTAGGGACACATCCAACCTCACATCTGTCTCAAAACTGGTACTCTCCACATCTCTCCGGGCTGCTTTCAGATTCTTGGTCCTCACCCTATTGAATGTCACCTGAGCACTTGTGATTCTTCATTGTTGCATGAGCTGCAAAGTGGTGTCACTCACTGTTTAATAGCAAATGAACCACAGGCTCGGAGAAGGTAGGGCCACTTTCCTAGTGTCATACAGCCTATGAGGGGTACAGGGTGTTGAAGTACAGTCCAAGCAATGCCAAGCCCAGGGCCACGTGAGCAAAGACAGATGGTCTCATCCAGTGGGGCCTGGCCTGGCAAGTGGCCCTTACAGATTAAAACTGGTACCCTCTCTCAGCTGCAGGGCTGCCATACTGAGATGCTCAGCACTACCCCCCAGCTGATTCAAGTGCGGTTGCCACAGATTCTCATAATTCATAGCCCAGCCCTCTCTTGTGAGAGCTCCCACACTTTCACTGGTGAGTGGAATCTGGAGCAGTAGCCTAGAGGAGGGCGTTGGGTAAAAGTTGTTATCTTTTCTTTGTTTTCAGAGCTGGAGATCAAACCAAGGGCCTTGCACATGCTGGGTGATTGCTGTCCTGCTGAGCGATTGCTGTCCTGCTGAGCTACATCCCCAGACTCTATAGTTTCATTTGGAATCTAACAGCTATCTTATGTCCACTTTAACAAATCGTCCCTGCCAAGCATAGGGGACAGATGTAATCCCAGCACTCTGAATAGTTCCAGGACATGCAGCCTCTGTTGGGGAGGCCTTCTCTGTTGGCAATAGGCAGATTAACATGGCCTCCAATGTCTCTGATCACATCCTTGGGGACCTGTGAATAAATTATGTTACATGGAAAGTGGAGAGTAAGGCTGCAGGTGCTGTTAAGGTTGTGCCTCAAAATTTAAAACAAAAATTATAAAGTGCAGAGAAAAAAGAAAGAAAAAAAGGACAGAAAGTGCTGAAGATAGCATTCCAAGTAAAGCCTGGGTTCAGTTCTCAATACTGAAGAGAGAGAGAAAGGGAGACAGAGAAAGAGGAGAGATTGAGATGAGTGGGGGAGAGGAGGAGAGAGAGAGAACCAAGCAGGCCAAGAAGGCACAATCCTGAACATTTAGGTTGAGGCAAGAGGATCAAATTTTGAGCCCACCCATATCAAGACCTTATCACAAAATGAAAGGCCTGGGGATACGTTGCTGTTCAGTGCAAAGGCTTTGGGCTTAATTCCCAGCACCACCCCAAACAAAACAAAATGAACTATGGTGGAGAGCTTATCTGAGCACAAAGGCCTTTGTGGCGACGGTGCCTGGGCCAAGGTGGAAGGGGGTCATGAGCAGGCAGTGCCACCAGTTCCCAGAAGCTGCAAGGACAGAAAAGTGGGGTCACCCTACAGCCCCCAGAAAAGGGCATAGTCCTGCCGACATCTGGATTCTAGCCCCTGAGGACCATTTCAGTTTTCACATCTTCAGAACTATAAGATAATTAATTTGTGTTTCAATCATTAGATGTGGTAGTTGGTTAACAGTGCCAATAGGGAGCCATGGTGGTACATTCCTGTAATCCCAGCATCAGGAGGCTGAGGCAGGAGGATTGCTGCAAGTTTAAGGACATTATAGGCTGCAAAGTGGGCTTAAGGCCAGCCTGAACTGCATAGCAAGACCGTCTCAAAAAGACAAAAATTTTAAAAAGAAAACTGGGGCTGGGGAGATGGCTCAGTGGAATTCAATCCCCAGTTCTGCCAAAAAACAGAAACAAAAACAAAACAAAACAATGATGAAGCATCCCACTATTTCTGCAGTTTTGTCTCTCCCTTTAAATGTCAGCACCTGAGGAGCGCCTGAGACTTTCTTGTGGACTGACCTTAGCCAGCCTGGGAGGAGATCAGAGACAGGTGCCATGGTGCCCAATCCTGCTCCTCAGGGCAGCATCACACATCTTGGCAGGGAGTGTGGCCATGAAAGATGGAGCTCAAAGCTAGGCATAATGTGCACACCTGTAATCCCAGTTACTTGGGAGGTTGGGGTAGGAGGAGCACACTTCCAAGCCCAGCCTGCGCAATTTAGTGAAATTCTGTCTTATTAAAATGAAAGGGGGGCCAGAGATATAGCTTGGCAATCTAAGCACCTGCCTGGCAAATGCAAGGACCCAGATTCGATCCCCAGTAACCGCATGCTGTGCTGGCCCTGTATTGAGCTGGCCTCAAAACTAGGTGTGGTGGTTCATGCCTATAATCCCAGGGCTGGGGAGGCTAAGATAGGAGGATCACTATGAGTCTGAGCTGCATAGCGAGACTTGCACCAAATAAATAAATAAATAAATAAATAAATAAATAAATAAATAAATATTAAAATGAAAGGGCTACTCAGTGGCAGAGACCAGCACTTTCAGCCATCCACACTTGTGGTTCGGGTCAGCGCTAGGGGCTGAGCAGAGTGAAGCTTAGTTTTCTTGTCCAGCAGAGGGAAGCATTTCCTTTTCTCAGGATGCACATTTCAAAGACTACGTGCTGAAATGATCTTTGATAATTTGGGGCTTATATGGGATAAGCAAGAAAGACATACAGAAGCAGAGGATTTGGTGGTTGTTGCCTGGTTCTCATAATATACATCACAGTGACTGCTGTGTTTTTTTTTTGTTTTTTTTTTTTTTTTTTTTTTTTTTTTTTTTTTTTTTTTGAGACAGGATCTCACTATGCAGTTCAGGCTGGCCTTAACCTCACTTTGTAGCTCAGGCTAGTCTCGAACTCACAACAATCCTCCTGCCTCAGCCTCCCGAGTGCTGGGATTACAGGCGTGTGCCACCACACGGTCTTGGTGGCTGGCTCAGTGCACCTGGGGACGAGGCCAGCCAAGCACGTGGTGCTGGGGATTGATTGAACTCTGGTCCCTGCACTTGCCTAAGCAGGCACTTAGTCTGCTGGGCTATCTCGCCAGCGCATCTTTGGCTTCTTTCATTCTCTCAGTGTCATGATCTTGTTGTTCCCCCCAAAGCCTCATGCAGCGGTGGGGGGCTTTTCGGAGGTGGCTGAATCTGGAATTTGTGACTGGCTCATTCTCTACTGCTGGGGTTGGGGAGCGAAAGCTATACCAGCTCTAGGGTGGGTAGCCTGCACACAATACAAGGGACAGAACAGAGGGTCGCTTTGCCTATTTGTTTGTACCTACTGCTTTTGTGTCTCTCACTGCCAGGAACTATTGTACCTCCTCCAGGCCACGCTGCCCTGGAGCCAGCCAAACAAGGACTGAAACCTCTATAAAAGCTAAATAAACCTTTTCTTCCTTACCCTGGGGTGTGGGGTATTTTGTCTCAGCAATAAGAAAAGTAACTAAACACATGGATAGGGGTATGGCATGTTCTACAGCCTCTTCCTCATTTTTCTTATTATGCTGCTTCTTCAGAGCCATGCAGTGGTATTTGTGCTGAAGGACACAAGGAGTTACAAGATGCTGAATCTTGGCCCTGTGCTTGCCAGGCAAGTGCTTATTCTTCTGAGCTATCTCCCCAGCCCTGGTCCTGGGATTCTTCCTTGTTTAAGGGCTGATGACATCTTGATGAACACCATCACTAGAGAGACTGAAAAGTTTTCAGATTCTGCTCTTTGGGGATCCAGGAGATGAGGCACAGTCAATCCAGGAATATCTTTCTCTCCTTTTACAATAACTAAGTTGAGGGGCTGAAGAGATAACTTAGTAGAATAAGCACTTCCCTTGCAAGTGCAAGGGCCTGAGTTCAATCCCCAGTTTTGCTAAAAAAAAACCCAAAACTCAAAAAACAATAACTAAGTTGAGAACACTCTGATTGGCATCCACAGTGCCACCTGAAACAGCTTCCCACTTTCCTTTCTCTGGTTTTCTCTGTCTCCATCTCTGTCTCCCTCTGTCTCTGTCTCTGTCTCTGTTTGTCTCTTTATCTCTCTCTCCTTTTTGATCTTTTTGTTCCTGATTCAGTAGCAAGCAAGCTCAGCCATGACTCAAGAAACCTTGTTTGCTGTTCCCACTGCTTATCTGGACCATCTAACACTTTCACTCTTCACCCAGAATGTCAGCAACAGCTTCTATCTCCATACCATGCTCACAGGAAGTACAAAGTTTACATCCATCACCCACTTCCAAGGTTATGGCAGCCAGTATCTGGGAAGGAAATGTTCAGCTTCATCTTGAAGCTACTGGCCACCCGCCAGGTGCCACAGCAAAGAGCCCCTGATGGGTTTTTGATCAGAGAACTTTGTGATTAGAAGCTCACAGATAGGTAAAGTGGAGGACACAAGATTAGACAGATACAGGAGCGGGTCAGAGGAGATTTTCATGTTAGCTAGGAAAATTGGCAGGCAGGAAGGAAAAGAGATGAGGAACGTGGAGGAGCGTATTTCTGGTCGGCTGCCTGGGGGGACTTGAAGCAATGCTAAATACTTCCTAAAGTTCTCTTGCCGGGCATGGTGGCGCATGCCTGTAATCCCAGCACTCGGGAGGCTGAGGCAGGAGGATTGTTGTGAGTTCGAGACCAGCCTGAGCTACAAAGTGAGCTTAAGGCCAGCCTGAACTGCACAGTGAGACCCTGTCTCAAAAAGACCAAAAAAAAAAAAAAAAAAAAAAAAAAAAAGTTCTCACCTCACTCATGAGCTTGGAGATTTTTTCCAATTCAGGAACTCCTGGGGGACACATTTCAACTATAGCAAAGAGCCTCACTGAAGAGGGAAGCTGGAGAACACTCGGTCTATCTTAGAGGATCTAGGAAAAAGTGCCCCTAGTGAAAAGGGACACCAGGAGCTGTCGTGTAGGGGGAGAAACCTGACGGAGGGTAGATTGTTAGGGAAGCAGAAAGCCAAGAGAAGAGAATATGTCAAGGCCATGGAGTATTTGTGAATGTTTGTCCTAGGTCTGGGGACTCCAGCAACACCCGAGGTCCCTTCCCAATTAGTCCTGTCCTGGGCGACCATAAGAGAAATTAGGGATAATCCCAACGCCAGTCCTGGTACTGACATAAAGGAGTGACGGACTGGTTAATTACATTGTGCAACTTAGAGGGCCTAGAGTCTTTGCTCGGGAGCATCCAGTGAGTGGCTGGGCAGCCTTTGCTTCCCCCTCTGGCTCCCAAGGAGTGCTAGGGTTTGCTTTGAAATAAAAAGCACATTCCAGTCAAGAGTTGGAAGCGCAGGGGAAATTCTTTTTAGCAAATTTACAAACGATACAGCATGCCAAACTGCAGGTTGGTAATGTGGGATGTGGGCCACTTGGCTGCTCTGAAACTATCCAAGCTTAGAGACCAGTTGGAGGATGGACTGGACCATACAAATGTGATTTGGGGCAAGGTAGGAAGAGGAAAGACTCTTGTTTGGGGGGTCAAGACCAACTCATGTGGGCCTCTTTCTTGTTGTGGGAAAGTCATTAAATCTCTCTGAACCTCAGTTTTCTTATATGTAAAGTGCAGCTATTTCCCAGTATAATGTGAGGACTCAGAGGAAGAGGCATTTCGATTTTTAGTTCTACATGACACATCATAAGAGTTCAGTAATAATAATAATAATAATAATAATATTTTGAGACAGGGCCTCACTATTCAGTTGAGGATAGGCTTGAACAAGTGCTGTAGCCCAAGCTGGCCTGGAGCCGTTGGCCCTCCAAGCGCTGGCATGGTGGTCATGTGCCCCCACCTCAGCTGTATCATCACTATTGTTAGTATGAGAAAGCCTGGTGCCTTCGTTTCCCTCCGCAACGTTGCAGTGATCTGGGTTCACGTCCACGGGGGCTCACAATCCAGCCCCTGCAAGCCCCGAGTCGTGCTGTTGCCACCTCTGTACCAGTCTCAGACAGACCTCAAGAAAGCTGTGGTCTTTTGTCCTCCGAATTAAGACAAGCAAGGTCAGGGGAGGAAGGGGAGTGCCCAGAAAAGAAACTTGTTGGCGTGACCTGAAACGACATTTATTCTTCGTGGAGGTGAAAAACGGGATGAGCTGGCCAGGAATCCAGGCCGCCTGCCCCTACTCGCCAGCATCGCTAGTGTCAGATATTTTTTGCTGGTGATGTGGATAAGGGCAAGAGCCCATGACAAACATGTCGGCCATTGCCTCAGGCGCAGTCACCTGCGAAGCCAATCGCTGGGCGGGGAGTAGGGACCGCCCGGGGAAGCCGTGGGCGGCGCGCGCGCAGGCGCACTGACGTGGAACGGGCTCGCGGCAGCGGCGCAATTAGGCTTCGCCTGCCAGGATTTCGGTGAGAGGCTGGACTGCGGACTGGGCGCAGGGGCAGTGGATTTCGGGCTGAGCTGATACAGATGACAAACGCGCGGGGGCGGGGATGCCTTTCTCCCTGGGAATCGTGGGAACTGTGTGCGGGGGTCGGGGAGATGTTGAGTTTGTGGGTGAACTCTGGGGTCGGGCGGGAGCAGCAGGGCTGTGGGAGTAAGGGTGGGGTCCGTGCCAGCGGGCTCCCCGCGGGAGAGGCTTGGGCTGTGGCGAGTCAGATTCGTGGAGATCTTGGATTCCCGGAAGCAAGGGTCAGGCAGGGATCCATTCACTGACATAATGGCTCTTAACCTTGGTGGCTCAGTAGAAGCTCTTGGGAAGCTGAAAGGGGGAAAATAGGATGCTCCCCGCTTTTGACGTTAGAGGTCTGGAGTGAGGCTGGGGTTGCGGTAGAGTTCAGCCTCTCAGGTGATTCTCACCTGCAGATGGAAGGAGATCCGGGGGGATGGGAGAGAGGATTGGAGCCCCCCACAAAACACCTAGAGCTGGGCCCTGCTGTGGGAAGAGCAGGCAGGGAGCGGAGGCTCTGGAGTGTGGAACGGGACACAGCAGACACTTCAGAAGTCAGCCACTTGTCTGAAAGTGGCACATCTAATTGCTTTGCGTCTGGAACTTTCCTGTTCATTTGACACCCCGAGGACAAGCAGGAAATGCAGTTGTTTTTCTTTTTTTCTATGTGGTGTGTGTGGGGCAGGGTCTCACTGTGTAGCCTAGGCTGTTTTTGAACTCTCAACATTCCTGCCTCAGCTCGCCCCACCCCCAGTGCCAGGATTACAGACGTGTGTCACCAAGCCTGGTGGGAATTGCTTTTCCTGCTTCACATGTGAAAGTAAACAGCCAGTCAGTGTTAATGTGTTAATGTTCAGACCTGACCCAGGACTCCCCACTCCAAATTATTCCATTCTGGGGACCTCAGGACAGAATCTCTGCCTTTTCTACCACCCCCAACCCACCCCACACTTTCTACACACTCAGCTTTCTTTGTTTCTGCTGTCTCTGTAGTGTTCCTCTTTGCTTTTAGCTGTGTTCCTCCTTGCACGCCTGTGGCTTGCTTTACGTGCTTTCTTCCCAGGGGCACAGTAAGCTTCCTCTCCTATGACTCCCACAGGGCCAGGGATTCCAATGCTGGCCCTTTGAGGACATTTGAACCAGTATTCGACCAGCACCTACTCTGTCAAGGAGCTTGGTGGGAGGAAGGTATAGAATTTAAGGGTGGTGCATTACCAGGAGTGGAAATCTGTGACAGTCTCCGCTTTTTTGGAAGGAGCCCTTTGGCCTGGCCTTGGCTTTAAGGGGCTTTGGGCTGGAAAAGTTTGAGGGAGGCCTTTGGATGCCCAGCACAGGACCTGAGGGACCTGAGAATGGAGAGAACACCAGGTTGGGTCTCCAGAAAGGCTGTGACTGCTGTCTTGGGCCCTGGACGAGCAGGATGTGAGGTGACTGTAGAGGAGAGTGTTGTACGGTGAAACAAGAAATGCTGAGATGTTTTTAGTTTAAAAATTTTTTTTGCTTTTTTTTTTTTTTTTTTTTTTTTGGTGCCAGGAATCAAACTCAGCTTCACACTTGCTCAAGCTGTGCCACTGAGTTACTTTCCTGGCCCAGTTTTTTTTGATTTTTGATACAGGGCCTTCCTATGTAGTGCAGGCTAGCCTTGAACTCACTGCCTCAGCTTCCCAAGTACTGCGATTACAGGTGTGCATCACCACACTTGGGCCAATACCTTTTTTAAAAAAAAAATTGATACAGGGTCACACTATGCAGTTCAGACTTATAGTGAATCTCCTGTCCTAGCCTCCCCCAAGCTAGAAATATAGACATATGCCACCATGCCCAGTTTTGGCAGCTGCCACAGCATGCTGGGGTTCCTAGGTGGGCATGACATGTAGTATCAGGATTGAACTTGGGGCCTTGCACTTGCCAGGCAGTGTTTATGCTGCCGAGCCTTCTCCCTAGCCCCCAATATCTATTTTGACTCTTGCCTCCAGCACCTGGTTTCTTCTCTGCAGAGGGGTGGGTGGAAGGAACCCCAGACCACATGCTCTCAGGAGAGATGTGAAAGGCTGGGTGCCTGGAGGCCACGTGTACTTGTATCTGGGGTATCTCAGATGGCAGGGACCACATGAACAAAAGCATGCAGGGGCCTGCAGATGGAAAGGGCGAGGCTGTTCCAGCAGGCAAAGACGCTGGTGCTGGCTATGCAGAATCATCAGTCATAAACAACAACAACAACAACAAACATCAGTCATGCATTTGCCATAGGGCTCTGACTTTTTTTTTTTTAATGTATTTTGTACAGGGTCTCACTATACAGCTTGTAGTGATCCTGTTTTCAGCCTCCCCCAGTGCTGGGATTACAGGCATGCACCACCACACCTGGACTTGGTAGGCTTAGCATGCCCAGGAATGGGGCTGGGGAGACTGAACCCTGGTCCCTGCACTTGCCTAAGCAAATGCTTAGTCTGCTGAGCTATCTTGCCAGCCCTAGGACTCTGGTCTTTGAAGAACATGAAACCCTTTTTCTCTTGAAAACGCAGCCATTGTCCTCTTGGGCAGTGTACTCAGGCTAAAATAAATCTGTCTCTTCTACTCAGCTAAAATAAATCTGTCTCTTCTACCAAAAAAAATAAATAAATAAATAAAAAGTTTCAGAAAGATGGAGGGAAAATGTGCTCTTGAGTTTTATGCATGTTTTTTGTATTTCTTTCTTTTGAACAAATGCATTGGTCCTGCAGGGGAAATGGCAGGTCCCCAGGCCACCAACCAGGACTTTTCCAAAGGAAGGGTGTGCTGTGGACCTCTGATAGGCTCGTGTGCAGGGCTTGGAGCAGGCAGGGAAGCTGATGGCAGGCTGCAGGTTTTGTCACCTTCTGTGGGCAGGCTGGCGCAGCTGGCTCCTGGCTGTTCTTCCCTAGGGCAGGAAGGCCCGCTGTTCTCTGTGGGGCCATGGAGGCCCTGGAAGGCTGTTTGCTGAGGGATGGAAGCTGGGAGAGAAACAGCTGCTTAGCACCTCTGGCGCCTCTGCAGGGCCTTTTTCCTGGACAGGCAGCTTTGCATTGTGGTGCTCATCGTCTGTGTTCTGAAAAAGCAAGTTTTTCTTTATTCTTTCTTTTGTCTTGGGAATCAAACTCGGCCTCACTCTTGGCAGGCAGGCACTGTGCCACTGAGTGAAATCCCCAGCCCTAAAAGCAAGTTTCTGAGCATCTTCTGTGAATAAGCATAGTGCTCTGGGTTTCATCCTTTGCTTCTACATGGCCTGGCATTTTGCAGATGAGGAAAACATAGGGGTGAGTGATTTACTGAGGAGACACTAGAAAATGCAGCTGAGATTTGACCCCAGGTCCTTGTGGTGGTAAAAGTTACAGGTTTGCACCTCACCACTCTTTTGAGTGTTCTGTCCTTGGCCCAGGTTGCATGTAGGGAGCCAGCTGGTCAGGGCTGAGGAGGACTTATATGAGCTTTTCTTCCTCAGTGGCAAGCGTGAGGGCATTTGGGTGAGGCTGGGCACTCCTCCCTTTTAGAGCAGGTAAGTGGGAGGCTGCTTATGTCACTGTGCAGCTTTGGTGAGTCTTGGGCCTATGAGTGCTAAGGGTGCTGTTGGGCTGGGATTAGAAGCAGATGTGGGCCCCATGTGGCAGGCTGGGTGAGAGGAGCCAGGGTTTTTTTGACAGAGCCCAAAGGTTCCCATAGGCTGCTATGCAGATGATTCCAGTTGGCTCGGTGAAAGCCTGAATTCAAGGCCTTAGCAGGACTGTGTTCCCTCTGATGCTCTTGGGGAGAACCCTGCCTTCCCTCTCCCACTTCTGGTGCTGGCTGCATTCCTTGGCTCATGCTTGTATCAGCTGATTGCTGCCTTTATCTGCACGTGTAGCCGGGCATGGTGGTGCATGTGGCGTCTTCCTTTGGCCACATTTCCCTCTCATAAGGGCACTGCTGTTAGGCTAGCCTGCCTCAGTGCGACACAGCATGACTGTGCAGCACAGGCAGTGTCCAGAGCTGGGCATGGTCTTGGGTCTGGAAGTTAGGACTCCAGCACATCCATTGGGGACCTGCTCCAGCTCACAGCCGAGAGTCTGAGAGGAGAAAACCTCCATAGTTTCTCTGGAGGGGTCACAGAAACACGGGGGAGCTGTTCTGTGGAACAGTGGCTTTGGTACTAAAAATATATGGAGAGACTTAATGCCTCCCTCCTTAAAGTGTAGGCATGGGCCAGGGACATCAGTGTCACTGAGGAATTTGTTGGAAAGTAGGACCTTGGGTTCTTCCTCTTGCTGCCTGAGTCAGAACAGAACAGACACTCTAATAAAGTTCCTGGGTGACTTACACATTCACATACTGCTTGATTAAAACTGAAACCCGACTTGTATTTCCATTCCCACTCCTGGTCAGTTTAGTTATCAGTCTGTGCTCAAGACATTTGTACTTTGGTCCCTGTCATTGTCTGGGCTTATCTGTCTCTCTCGTCTCTGCCTTTCTACCCATAGGTAGGCCCTGCCCCACGAAGCTGTGCCTCTGGGCTGCGCTTTCTTTTTCCACCTTGTGTGTTTCGGGTCTATCCTGTGCTTCCTGCACGGACCCTTTCTGGAGCGCGTGGAGCTTGCTGAGCAGCCTCCTTGTTGCATTCTTGGGCTGAGTCTGGTTTTGCTGCTTGTACACGTCACTGCCGTGCACACGCTTTTTTGGTGTTAGCTCCGTGGGTGGGACTTCTGGGACCAGGATGCATGGACAGTTGTGGGCTCTCGATGCTTCGCATCATATCCTTCTTGTCATGGAGCAAATGTCACCAGTTCTCATCTTCCCAACAGTGCCTGGAGACCTGATTTGGGAGGTCCTGAGGGAGGAAACACTTTGTTTTTCAGACAGGCCAGGTTTTAGGCCTGTTGCTTGCTGTGTGACATTGGCCAATTACTTTGTACCTCAGTATCTCTGAACTTGAGGTTACTGACCTCTGAAATTAAAATAGTGCTATAAATTTTGTAGGCTTTTTCTTTCTTTTTTTTTTTAGGCAGGATCTACTGTGTAGTCCATTATGCTTTTGAACTCATTTTAGCCAGAGATGGCCTTGAACTTGGAATCTTCCTGCCTCAGCCTCTTGAATACAGGAATTATAGTCATGCATGATTTTGTAGGGACTTTGTAAAGATAATAGTGTACCACCAATACTCATTTATGATGCACTTACTTCCCAGGGAAGCGCTTATTCTATTGAGCCATCTTCCCGGCCCTATATGTACTTACTATGAGCTACTTCGTTGAATCTTTGTGTAAATTTTTTATTTTTTAGTAATGTCCGCAGACTGTGCCTTTCACAGTTGTGTTGGGGAGTTGGTACATGTACATAATAGAGCTTAGTTTTTAATCCCCTCCTCTCCCTCTCTCCCAGTCTCCTCCTGCACTCTCCTCCTCTAATCTTTTTTCTGGGGTACTGAACGCAAGGCCTTGTGCTTTTCAGGCAGGTGCTTGTACTGCTGAGCTATATCTCTGGCCTTTGAAGCCTTTTTAAAAATATTTATTTTATTGGTATATGTTTATTGATTGCATGCATCCTGGGGAGTTGGTATATGTACATGACATTCCTTAATTTGTCTTAACCTTTATTTCCCCCCACCAACCATTATGTTCTATTGTAGAGTAGGTGGTATGATGTTTCCCCTTTTTCCTTTTACAGAAAAAAATGAGCTTGCATTAGTTTTCTCACATCTGCACTGTCTGTGCACTGCACACCAAGCGAAGATTGCCACACCAGCCTGGAAGATATTAGTGCGAGGGCAAGAGGTCCCTGAGTCCAGCCTAGTGAACGGCCTTGAGGCCTCCCGCAGGTTCCTGCTGGCTCCTCCCAGGCTGCTAGTACCTTGCTTGGCATTGCTTTCACTGATGTGAAGTACAACTTGGTTTTAGATTCAGACTTGCTCAGTGGAAATGAGTGTTGAGAGGACTCAGGAGCCTTGGGTTGTTAGCAGAGTGGGCTCTGCTCCCTCCTGCTGACAGGCTCTCTCTTCCCTAGGGAACAGGATGGCACAGCTGCCTGTGGTGGTGAGCCCTCCTCGGTGCTCCTGGGGCTAAGCGGGGCCACTTGCCATGGGGCTGGGCCCGCTCCAGGCCTGGCTGGTGGGCCTGCCTACACCTGTGGTCTACGGCTCCTTGGCCCTCTTCACCTCTGTCCTGCACAACGTGTTCCTTCTGTATTATGTGGACACCTTTGTCTCCGTGTACAAGATCAACAGAACGGCCTTCTGGGTTGGAGAGGTAGATAAAGGGTGCTGGGCACGTGGCTGGTGCTGGGTCCCGCCGAGTCAGGGCATGCGCAAGCCGGTGTCTACCTTGACTCAGCAGAAAGGCTGATGGAGGACTTGGTGACTCCCTCATAAGGGCCTTAGACCAGCTTTCCTGGCTACTGTCTTTTTGAGACAGGGTCTCACTAAGCAGTTTAGCTTGGTTTTGCGCTCACTTTGTAGCCCAGGCTGGTCTTGAACTCACAGGCTCAAACTCACAGTGATCCTCCTGCCTCAGCCTCTTGAGTGCTGGGATTATAGGCATGCCACCATGCCTGGCTCCTAGCTACTATCTTTTTCTTTGTGGGGGGGCTGGCTCAGCCAGTCCTTAGGGTGGGGCTGGCATGGCCTGTGGTGTTAGGGTTTGAACACCAGTCCCCTGCACCTGCCTAAGCTCTCCTAGGCAGGTGCTTTACACTGCCGAGCTATCTCTCTGGCCCCTGGACTGTCTTATTACTTGCTGCTCTACATGTTTATGTATAATGTAATATAATGGAGTCTTCTGTGCTTACTGATCAGCTGGATATACTTGCCAGCAGGGCCCTGGCTGAGGGAGTCTGGAGGACATAGTGGCTGGAAGTAGGGGGTTTCTGACACGGGTGGGGGTTTCCCTCATCTTTGAAGACAGTCCCAACTGAAGCTGCCAGCAGCCCCCCCCCCCCCCCC
>PVKA01016019.1:0-20459 GCA_004027165.1 Ctenomys sociabilis | reverse complement strand
GGTTCGGATGTTCGGTGTCAGTCCCTCCAGGCTTGGCCAGGTGCTGTCCAAGTGGGAGAAATGGCCTTGAGTGACCCCAGCTGGGTTTGACTGGCTTCTCAGGATATAGCAACAAACACCTTTGGCTGCTTCTGCCAGACTTCTTTACCCTGCCTACCTGGGTCCATTGCTATCCCCAGTGCTGAGCCTTGGCACCAGCTGTCCTAGGCATGGATCCCATCCTCCAGGACACCATCCCTCAGCTGGGGTCTGGGCAGTGGGCTGGGTCTGCACCATCCGAAAAGGCAGCTCCCAACACCTCCTCTTTCTGGCAGGTCAGGCGCAGGGCTTTCCTCACAGGCTGTGGTGCTGGCTCGGGTCCGGGCGCTGGGCCGGCATGGGCCACTGTTGGCGCTCTCATTCCTGGCATTCTGGGTGCCTTGGGCCCCTGCTGGCCTGCAGTTCCTGCTGTGCCTGTGCCTCTACGATGGCTTCCTGACGCTCGTGGACCTGCACCACCATGCTTTGCTGGCTGACCTGGCCCTCTCAGCCCGTGGCCGCACCCACCTCAACTTCTACTGCTCCATCTTCAGCGCCGCTGGCTCCCTCTCTGTCTTTGCCTCCTATGCCTTTTGGAACAAGAAGGACTTCTCTTCCTTCCGCACGTTCTGCGTGGCACTGGCTGCTGGTTCTGCCCTGGGCTTTCTGGGGGCCACACAACTGCTGAGGTGGCGGGTTGAGGCAGCTGGAAGGGACATGGGGTGCTCGGCGCTGGCCTGGGATGGCGGGTGAGTGGCCGGCCCTGCCTCTCCAGTCTGACTTTGGTGCTGGGTACCCTGGTAGAATGGGTGGTGGCCCTGGGTGGGGCTGCCTCTGGCCTGGCCCAGCAGTGCTCAGCTGTGCTCTGCTCCATAGTTTATGCAGAGAAGAGCTGCTATTTGGTGGTGAGGAAGCGGGCAGCGTCACCTTGGGCCAGTACCTCCGGCAGCTGGCACGCCACCAAAACTTCCTGTGGTTCGTGGGCATGGATCTGGTGCAGGTATAGGGGCACCCCCTCCCCAATGCTGGACTGTGCCTCACTCCAGGGAAGTGGCCTCAGGAGCTGGATCTGAGGCCTAGCTGGTGATTGGTTGGCAGGAGCTGAGTGGGGGCCTTAGAGACCTGAACTCTAGCACCTTCTGATGTCCTCATGTCCTGTGTGGTCTTAGGTGGTGGTAGCCTCCCCGGACCATCCTGTCATCACCTGTGAAGGGAGGACTGAAGGACAGATGCCCCTGTGGAGTCTCTGTGACAATTCTATTAAAACACAAGTGCCACACCTTAAAGGCATATTGAAGCTAGTCAAATTTAGAAATAAATAATTTTCATGTCTTTAAATTGTATTGCTATAATTATTGAATCTGTCCTACTAATTTGATTTGAAATTGTCTCATTGCTATTTGTTTTTCAATAAAATTGTGGAAAAAAATTGTATTACTAGCTGGGCATGGTGGTGCATGCCTGTAATCCCAGTACTCAGGAGGCTGAGACAGGAGGATCACTGTCCAGGGTTTGAGACCATCCTGGATTACATAGTGAATTCAAGAGTACACTGTACTACAAAGTGAGACCCTGTCTTAAAAAAAAATCAAACAAATAAAAAAGAAACCTGTATTACTAAGATGTTTTCAATGAAATAGAAAAATTTAGCCAGGCATGGTGGTTCACACCTATAATCCCAGTATTTGGGAGGCTGAGGCAGGAGACTGTTGCAAATTTGAGGACAACCTGGGCTACGTAGAGCATTTAAGGCCAGAGAGACCCTGTCTCAGGAAAAGAACAACTTGTTCTATTACTATTACTATTTTACCATGTCTTCTAACTTTTAAGGAAATTTGACAAGAATAGGAACATGGTTTTAGGTTTTGTTCTGGCATATTCCAATGTTTAGGGATATGGGGGTGGATGATGTGTGCTCTCCTGTTGGCTTTGACCCTGTCAGGCCCCCTTACTGCCCTTGGCTTGCAGGTGTTTCATTGTCACTTCAACAGCAACTTCTTCCCCCTCTTCCTGGAGCACCTGCTGTCGGACCACATCTCCCTGTCCACTGGCTCCTTCCTGTTGGGTGAGTTGGTGCCTGAATCAACCACAGGGGACTGGCTGTGTCCCGTGTTCCAAGCCCCAGCCCAGCTCACAACAGGGCTACCTCACTGGCTGGAGCCAGGGTGCAGAGGCCTGGCCTCGGCCCTCTGCCTGTTTCTGTTTTCCTGTCTTGGGTGTGGGGTGGGGCTACCCTTGTGTTGGTCCCCTTGGTGGCAGTGCCACCCAGAGGCGAGGGGTGCAGGTGGCTGTGAGTGCTGAGGGTTGCAGTCTGGCAGGGCTGTGTGAGCCTGTGAGTCTATTTGGGCCTTTCTTGTTTTTAAAGTAAGGATGATAATTGTACCTGTCTATATCTGTGGCCTCTGTATCCATGGATTCAACTAATCACAGATGGAAAATATCTGGGCAAAAAATTGCCTCTGCACTGAACATGTATAATTTTTTCTTATTATTATCCCCTAATAATATAATGCAACAGCTGTTTGCATAGATGGCCTTTATGTGGCATTAGCTTACGTGGGTGATCGAGATGATATACAGTGCGGGCATGTGTTTGGGTTGCTATGGGAAGTTTATCTTCAGATTTTGCTATTCCATGGAGGACCTGGAACCTCTAGGACCATGTATTTATCTCCAGGGCTTGTAGTGTGTACTGCACACAGCCCAGGGGTCTCAGCATGAAAGTATTGCAAACAGTAGCTTTGATCATTTTTTTTTTTTTTGTCTTTTTGAGACAGGGTCTCACTGTGCAGTTCAGGCAGGCCTTAAGCTCACTTTGTAGCTCAGGCTGGGCTTGAACTCACAACAGTCCTGCCTCAGCCTCCCAAGTGCTGGGATTATGGGAATGCACCACCAGGCCCGGCTTGTTTTTTTTTTTTTTTTTTTTTTGAGATAGTATCTTGCTGTGTGGTTCAGGCTGCCTTGAACTCATACTTATCCTCCTGCCTCAGCCTCCCAAGTGCTGGGATCACAGGTGTGTGGCACCACGCCTGGGCGGTAGCTCTAACTGCAAGGCCGCGGCACTGCCTTAGGTCAGCTGGCACCTCTTTCTTCCAGGCATCTCCTACGCTGCTCCTCATCTCAACAACCTCTACTTCCTGCCCCTGTGCCAGCGCTGGGGCGTCTATGCTGTGGTGCGGGCCCTCTTTTTGCTTAAGCTGGGCCTCAGCCTGCTCATGCTGGTGGCTGGCCCAGACCGCCCAGGCCTGCTGTGCTTCTTCATTGCCAGGTATACCTATGGCCATCCCGGCTTCTGCACCTCTTCCTACCCCTCCACTCTTTGTGATTAATTTTAAATGTATTAGTCTATTATTTGCAGTACACAGTGACTGTGTCTGGTGGGGAATTGGTGCCTGCACATAATGCATCTCCCCCACATCTCTCCACTGCTCTCTATTGGCAGTAACCGTGTCTTCACGGAGGGCACCTGTAAGCTGCTGACGCTGGTAGTCACTGACCTGGTGGATGAGGACCTGGTGCTGAATCATCGCAAGCAGGCAGCCTCGGCACTCCTCTTTGGCATGGTTGCCCTGGTGACCAAACCAGGCCAGACCTTTGCACCACTTCTGGGCACCTGGCTTCTCTGCTTCTACACAGGTGAAGGCCTGGGGACAGCCAGGGGCTCTTGGGGTTCTGGGCCACAGCTTCCCTGGGATACAGTTGCAAGCTCTGGTGTTACATCCAGAGAGAGAAAATGGTCCTGATGCCTTCCATGAGACTCCTGTGTGGGAGGGGAACTGGGTCTCAAATGCCTCTTTTCCTTATTATTTCCTTCATGCATGCATTCATTTAGTGGACCAGCGCAGAATGCTATCTCCCCATTGTTTTATGTATTTAGTACAGGGTCTACAGGGTCTCACTATACAGATCAGGTGTATAGTGATCCTCCTGTTTTCAGCCTCCCAATCACTGTGATTACAGATGTGTGCCGCCACACCCAGTCCCAGTTGCCATCTCAGGGTGCCCCAGGGGCGGGGCCAGCACAGCATGCTGGGGATCAAACCCTAGCTGCTGCGCTCTGCCTAAGCAGGTGCTTTAGTCTGCGGAGCTATTTGGCTGGTCTCCCTAAGTTCTTTTTTTTTAAAAAAGTTCTTTTTTGGGGGCCAGGGAGATGGCTCAGTGGAATAAGTGCTTCCCTGGCAAGCACAAGGGCCCGAGTTCAATCCCCAGTTTTGCAACAAAGAAAGCAAAAAAGTTCTTGTTTTGTACTGGGAATTGAACTCTGATCTTGTGCTTGCTAGGCAGGTGCTGTGGCGCTGAACTACATCCTCCGCCCCCTGCCCCAGCTTCTGCTATGATGGAGCCTCTGCTTTTTTCAGGCAGAGGTGTGGGTTGGCAGTAAACAGCTAACCAGGAACTTCCCAGACAGTGGTGGGTACAGGATAAAGTGGACAGTGTGACTCAGTGGAGTCAGGGGGACTCAGTGTCACCTCTTCTTTGAGGAGGTGATCCTCAGCTGTGAATGGAGTGGCAAGGACTGGGTCCAGAAGAGTTGCCAGTGAGTCACAGGGAGAGGATGGAAGGTGCCAAGGTCCTGGATATTGGGGCTAGAGGTGAGGGTGGGCAAGCAGAGGGCTTTGCAGATTGGGGCAAGGCTTGGGGTTCATGCTCCGTGCACAGGTGTGGTGCTGGGAGAGTTGGAAGCAGGGAAGTGGTGTGGTCTGATGGATGCTCTGGAGAGCTGACTCTGGCTATCTTGGGTAGGCCTGAGGGAGCTGTGGGCTGTGTGGATGCCTTCAGGAGTTGGATGGTGTCAGATGGAGGGCACTGAGGAGTGCTGGAGTTTAACAGAGCAACTGGGACACACTGGGAGATATCTGGCCTGATTTTTGGGGGAGATGGTGGTGGCATTCACCAGAAAGGAAGGATAAGAGGAGTGGGTTTGGGGGAGGCATCAAGAGCTATGGCCTAGGATGTACACCTGCTTGAGGCTTCCCCTTGGACTCCAGAGGGAAACTGAACCATGTTCTTTTGTGCTCTTGTCCTAGGTCATGACCTCTTCCAGCAGCCCCCAGTGATCCCTGTGGGCAGCACCCAGCCCTGGCCAGAGCCACCAGCATCTGCCCTGGTGCGGGCCTCAACACTGCGCCAAGGTTGCTTCTATCTGTTGGTGCTGGTGCCCATCACTTGTGCACTGTTGCAGCTCCTCGCCTGGTCCCAGTTCACGCTGCACGGGCGGCGCCTGCACATGGTCAAGGCCCAGCGCCAGAGCCTGGCCCAGGTCCAAACTCTGGACATTAAGACAGTGTGAGAGGCATAGCGAGGGCACCCTGCTGGGAATACTGCCCAGCCCATCTCTTACTCTGACTCCCTGGGGGTACAACCTGGAGAACAGATGGCAGGTGAGAGCCCCTGAGGCTGAGCCAGCAATGTCACTAACATCTGCCTGGCTCTGCTACCAAGGGCTGGGCTGTTTGTGCTCAGGGGCAGGATGAATGGGACCAGCAGGGCTGGGGCTTAGTGTGGCACACACAGGGCTGCGCCCTTTGGGTGGCCCCCAGGGCCCATGCACTGCTGGCTGTGGCTGGCCACTGTTGGCCTCAGGAGCCCTTTCTGACACTTCAGCTACTGCCTTTGCCTTGTCAGGGGAGCTCTTTCAAGTGTTGCCCACTTTCTCCTTCTATCCTTCCAGCGGTCTCACATATGGTTCCCCGAGCCTGCAGCTGTGCCCCCTCTCAAGGGGCCTGTTTTGTTACTGATTAAAGTCAGTTATTCCTATTCCTCAGATCTGTGCTGTGTGAGTAGTAGGCTAGTAAACAAGGCTCCTCAGGGCGCCAGGCGTAACTTTAGTACTCAGAGGCTGAATCAGGAAGAGGCCAGTCTGAGCTACATAGCTCATAGCCAGTCCAGACTACATAGAGAAACCCATCTTAAAAAATCAAAAGCGGGCCAGGCGTGGTGGCGCATGCCTGTAATCCCAGCACTCGGAGGGCTGAGACAGGAGGATTGTTGCGAGTTCGAGACCAGCCTGAGCTACAAAGTGAGCTCGAGGCCAGCCTGAACTGCATAGTGAGACCCTGTCTCAAAAAGACAAAAAAAAAATCAAAAGCATTCCTATTTATCAGGACAGCAACCTTAGAACAGCTTCCTCGGGTGGTGGCCATGGTGTCAGAGGTATCAGGGTAAGAATGCAGCTTGCTGTGCCACTCAGGCCTCAAGCCCGCTGCTCCGTGTTCCTCACACACCACGTTAGTCATCACAGGACCTCCTAGTGCAGGAGTCACCCGAGGATCTCCAGAGCTTCCTGGAGGATTCTGTTCCCAGTGCTTCTAGCTTGAGCCTGCGGGATGGTGTGAACACTGGGGTCTTGAAAACGTGTGATTTTTACCTCAAAGGTAGGATTACAAACCACTACACTAGCTAAGTGTATCAGCTTAGCTGCCAGGAACATTGGGGACAGAGAATCCTGTGATGTTTAGCAGCACCTTTATTCTTTGCTTGGACTAATAGTGATCCTACTGTCTCAGTTCCCTCAGTACTGGGATTACAGTTTCGGGCATGGGAACACTGGGGATTCAGGGACTGGTATGGCACATGGTACCAAGGACTTGAACCCGGGTCCTTGTTTGCCAGGGAGATGCTTAGACTGTTGAGCTATCTCCCCAGCCCTGTTTTATTTTTGACGCAGGGTCTCACTATGTAGCTCAGGCTGATCTTGAACTCAGGCACTCCTGCCTTAGCCTTCCAAGTGTTGGGATTCCAAGCATATGCCACACCGGGTTCAACATCAGTTTTGAGAAACCCAAAGAAGTCAAGAGCTACTCCTGTAGAGTATCACTTTCAGACCTAAGTGTATGCATGAGTTAGACCCTCAGTTTTTTTCTTTTTAAAAATATATTTAATACAAGGTCAACAGGGTCTCATTACACAGATCAGACTCTAGTGATCCTCCTGTTTTCAGCCTCCCAAGAGCTGAGGTTACAGATGTGTACCACCATACCCAGTTTCAATCACTGTGTGCTTCAGGTGTGAGGCTGGCAAGGCATGCTGGGGTATTGGACCCTGGCCCCTGCATGCCTAAGCAGGTGCTTTAATCTGCTGAGCTATCTGGCTGGCCCCTGGCCCTCAGTTTTTGAACACCAGTTTTGGTGTGAACACTGGGTTCTCTATCCATCCAATAGCCTGATGCTGGGGCCAGCCTGGAAGGGTAATAATGCCTGCCGAAGGACATGCCAGGCTGGGTCTCCATTTCACGTCCAGAGGCCACCAAGTCTCCCCTCTCCAGCCCTGCCCTAGTTGCAGACAGAGGCCTGGCTCATGTGTCTCTCGGAACAACTTTATTTAAGTACGCTGGGCCCCACCAGGCAACACGGTTTGTGCGAGGCTGTGCAGGGGACAGGCTTGGGCTATGGAGGAAGGTGAGCTGGTTGTGCGCACTGCAGTCAGCAGCTGCCACGTCGCTTTCACACACACCTGTTTCGGCTCACATCTGGCAGGGGCCTTTGGTCATGCGATGGCATAGGGAAAAATACTGCCTAGAATCTGGGACTATCTGTGTCCTCAGGCAACGGTGCCAGTGAAGACAGGTTTGCCCTACTTTGTACCACCTGGGCTGAAGGCCACTGAAGTTCCTGGGGTACAGTCCATGCCATCATCTCCTGGCCCTCTGGTCTGGCTCTAGCTCCTCCCTTCCCAAATAGGACCAAAGTCAACAGTGGCACACAATCACTCCAATGGGGCCTTCCTGCCTCTTTAGCCTAGTTCCACAGGTAGAATGGCAAAAGGCAACTTGGTAAACTGCAGCTTCCTGCAGTCCTAAGGGACTGGATCCTCAATAACTCTCTTGGAAGGGGCTCTGCCAGAGAGTGAGTCTACTTCCCGTTCAGAAAATTCAACCAAGCAGCCTGCCTGTTGGTTCCAGTGCAGCGAGCAAGTAGAGAAGGGAGAAAGAGGCTTTGAGTGTAACCTCCAGTCCCAGATGGTGCTGAGGCACAGCTACAGATGTTGATTCAGTCGGCAGGGAGTGGTGGCCCTGGAAGCTACGCTGTAAACATTATTGTGACATGTTGGCTGGCAGGCAGGCAGGCAGGCAGGAGGCAAGGAGCCCTGGGCTCCCAGCCCCCTTACTGAACAAATACTTCAATAAATAAACCTGCTAGGACGGCAATGAAACAAAGGTGGTTGAAAAGTGAGGAAAAGGACCTGGAGCTGATCGTCTCCTTAACTTTCCCAAGATCCCAGAGATGGCCTGGTGTGGAGCGTTAACTCTGCAGCCAGTTGCAGGTGGCATTACTGTCCTCCCCATGTGCCTCATGAGGTCCTGGCCCAACTGGATGTGAGGTCCCCCTGCCACCTCCTGACCCATCTCTTACCATTCTAGAGCAGTATAATAGCTTCTTGCGACTGAAGACAGCCAGCCCAGACAGGTCCTCACCCTGACCCAGTCCACAGTCCGCCATCAGGATCAAGAAAGAGAGTGCCAAGGATAGGCAGCAGCTCAGCTTCACAGCACCCTGGGGTGGTAACTGAACCCCACAGCCAGATGAAGGCCCAGCTGAGGAAGGACTGGGCCTCTGCCAGCAGCCTTCCCTGCCAGGGCCCGGTAGTGGTCAAGGCCAGGCCTTGGCTGCTGCCATCGTGGGAACTCATTGTCCTTCCTGGGCCACATGGCACCAGCTGTGCACACATTCATACCTACACACACACACTCACACACACAGGCATTTCCTCCCAATCACTCCGATTCAAGAAAGCGAGTTGAAAGTGGAGTTAACTTCAGAGAGAGGTAAAGATGATGTCTTAACATTAGAAGGTTTTCCTGTGGATGGATCGGGCGCCGTCTTCCTCATATTCCTTCTTGGAGACCCACATCTTCTTAAAGGTGTCCAGAGAGGCGAGGATAGAGCCCCTGGGTGGAGAGATCCAAAGGAGCAGTGTAAGTGAGCATACCTTAGAACCAGACAGTTCCCCAGGGCTAACCCAAACAGAACCTTTCTTTAAAGGGACAGGCCTGAAGTCATGCACTGTCTTTGCTTCCTGTTGCTACTCACCCAATCCATGTGGAATACAGTCTCTCCTGAGGTGCAGATATCTGCCAAGGGGAAAGCAAGAGGAATATGAGAACCTCCCCCTTCTCCAGGGCAGTGGGTGCCATCCACACACCCAGCTCCACTCTGCTGGGCCCTGGGCACTCTGCAGGCACCACAGGGGTGGGGATACACTTTTGCAAGAACTATAAGCCTTAGTTTAGAGTCCTCCGTCTATAGGCAGCCAGCCTGCCTTGGAAGACACACAGATGCCAGACTAGACACAGGGTAAGGGGCACAATAGCAGCTAAGCCCCTCTCCTGAAGGCTCACAGGTGGTGCCCTAAGCCTGGTATCCTGCCTTCCTTCTGAGGGGAAAAGAGGGTCCCCTGTGCTGCCAGACTTCAGGGTCCGTGTGCAGGCTGGGAGCAGCAGGTTGCAGGCCTGGCTGCCTAAGGAGAAGCCCAGCCCCACCGGCCAGCCCTGCTGCTCCTACCCGGATCTTCACGTCTTTGGGAGCCAGTTTCTTCACTTCACTCAGGAGCCTGTCACCAAAACCTGTATGTGTAGAAATTCTCAAGTCAATTCTTGGGTACCTGGGCCATGTGAGGTTGGGATTCATTCTGGAAAAAGGGCTTCATGAGCAAAGATCAACCTTTGAACAAGGTGGAGCCTCCCGAGAGGACAATGTTGGAGAAAAGTGTGCGCCGCAAGTCCATGTCAGACTTCTGGATGGCAAACACCAGGACCTCGTGGATGCCCTCACTCTCCTCGCCAATCAAGTCTGGCCTGAACAGCAGCTCCGGGGCCCGGAACCGGGAAGGGCCAATCTGCAGAGGGAAGGGCCAGCTGACCAGGCTGCAGCTGGCACTGAGGGCCTCTGAGTGTGAATGGACAAGCATCTCTGCCCATCTTGTAGCAAGCAGATGGCTACTGAAGACCATGCTCAAGACAGACCCACAGGGAACAAGGACAGGACTTGGGGGAGCAAACAGCACTCTTGGGAAACTTTGGTATTATTATATGGATTCATTCACTCAGCAAAATTTCCTACCAGAGGTTCGTACAGGGAGTGACATACCAAAAGTGACTTCCTTTTGGGCCTAGCATAGGAAGTGGACTGCACAGTGTCAGGACCCACCTGACACCATGCCTGGGAGTAGCTGAAGACAGCACTGCCACCCCAATTCTTAATCCACCCTTACCTGGGACAGTCCCTGGTGCTACCTTTTGTTCCAAAAAGGAACAAAGATCCTGTGATTCTGCAGGACACCGGGCCATGCATGCTGCTCTATGCACCATTTTTTGCTGGGTCTTGAGGGGAAGGGAGCAGCACAGCCCCTACCTCAATGGTGCTGCCGTCCGGCAGGTAGTACTGAGCCTTCTCTGTCTCCAGAGTCTCATCCTTCTGGGGGTTTATGGACAGGTAGCAGGCTCTCTGTAGAACCAAGTGGAGCAGGAAGAGGCATGAATGTGCTGTTCATCAGAGTTGCTGCCCAGAAGCAGGGGCAGGAGGTCTGTTGGCCTGCACTGGGTAGCACTTGAGACCTGGTGCTTACGCACCCCACCTTCCTGGAGGGCAAGTATAGAACTTGCCTCTCTAGCCCCTCGGTCTGAGGCCAGTCTGATTTTTTAGCCCAGGCTCACATGTCTTTCTCCTGCCTCAATCCCTATGATGCTGAATCCCTATGACCAGATCAGAGGTCTCCCTTGAGCCAGAGGTAGCAGGATGGTTCTGTTTACTTAGAAAAAAGGCACTCTGACTTCTGCAAGGAGGAAAGGACCTCATGTAGTCTGTGCATGAACAGCACCAGGGCCCCTGTCTGCAGCTTTGGGAGCGGAGGCAGCTGTTCCTCCTTAAATAGCAGCCGTGCAGGAGGAGGCAGGCTGGGGAGGAGCTTGACCCAAAACCTAGGGAGGGGCTTCACCCCTCTTCACTCAGCCCCAGTGCTGGGCACATGAGGTAGTACTCACTTCTTTTATGGCCTTGACAATCTCAAATTCGGAGGATGAATGGAAATCGTAGCCCTCCTTGCGCAGGTACAGGCGAAGGAAGCGAGAGACATCCCGGCCAGCAATGTCAATGCGCATGATGGAATGAGGCATGGCAAACCCTTCATAGATGGGCACGGCGTGGGTAACGCCATCACCAGAGTCCAGCACCACGCCTGTGGTCCTGCCTGTGGCATAACTGAGCAAAGAGGACATCACTGATTTTGCCTCCTCACTTTGGAAAGAAGCCCCGCGCTCCCAAGGGTTTAGTGTCCATTGGACTAAAGCCCGGCCTGCCTTCCCTTTTGGGCCTAGCATGGACCACATAGTGTGAAAGCCCTGAAACACCTTAAATAGGTGCTGAGCATCCTAGCCCCCTAATTCCTGGCAAACAGGCCTTCTGATCAAGGAGGCAGCCTGGCCTCCAACTGTTTTAGGGTCCTGTCTTAGAGGCAACTTTAACTTTCCCCACAAGAGGAAACAGCTACAGGACCCAGGGCAACAAGGAAATGGGTAAAGGAAATTAAGGTATATATATATATATATATATATATATATATACACATTTTTTTTTTTTTTTTTTAATGGAACTGGGGATTGAACTCAGGCCCTTGCGCTTGCCAGGGAAGCACTTATTCCACTGAGCCATCTCCCTGGCCCCAAGGCTACTATACTTTTAACTTCCCCGAAGACCTAGTTTTTCCCTTACATGGCCTTCCAGGTCTGCCTTTAGTTTGCTCTCATATACGTTTCTTCATTTTTTGGGGGGTGGAATCTGAGATGGGGTCCAGGCTGGCCTTGTACTCAAGGCAGACAGTCTTTCTGCCTCAGCCTCCCACGTTCTGGGATCACCACCACACTCAGTCTTCTCACATACATTTCTTTTTTTTTTTTTTTTTTTTTTTTGTCTTTTTGAGACAGGGTCTCACTATGCAGTTCAGGCTGGCCTTAAGCTCACTTTGTAGCTCAGGCTGGTCTCGAACTCACAACAATCCTCCTGCCTCAGCCTCCCGAGTGCTGGGATTACAGGCATGCGCCACCACGCCCGGCTTCACATACATTTCTGATATGAGGGCAAAACGCCAATGTTTGAAAAAGAACAATGGGCACTATACATCAGTCCTGGGAGGACAGCAGGGAGTGGAGAGTGCAATAGTGAAGCCACCTTGCAAACCCTGTCTGTTGGGGCAGCTGCTAGCAGCTCCAGCTGGTTTTTGCAGTATAGGAAGATAGGCCTAAGGGGCTGGGATGATAGCTCAGTAGAATAAGCACTTGCCTAGCAAACGCAAGGGCCTGAGTTCGATCCCTGGTTCCACAAAAAACAAAAAAAGGAACATAGGCCTTATATTACCAGATCTTCCCATTTTTCTAGAGACGCCTAGGATTTTGATTTTGATATGAAAACTAACTTTTAAATGCTGGTTCACAGATTTTTATTGAAACCAAGCTAATCCACTGCCTGTCAATAGCAGACAGAGGCAGGATGTGCAATGAGGCTGGAACACGAGTAACGGCAGGAGCCATGGTGGTATCTGGATTGCAGCTGGGGCTAGAGGAACACCTGGCACTAAGTAGGAACCAGGAATGTCTGCATAAGGTCAGGGCCTTCAGGAAGCAGGTGGCCTCTCTGAGGGCCAGGGGCGAGCCCTGCACAGCACATCTACTGAGAGTGCCAGGAGTAGGACACAGGCTTGGTCCAAGCCACATCTTCTCTTTTAGTTCCAACCAAGAAACCCTGGAATCAAGTTCTCACAGAAGTCTCTGCCACCATCCTGAACCCTTCTCAGCAGGGCTAGGTAGGGCTTCAGCTACTCTGAAATGTCCACAGGACTCTTCCTTTCATGAGGCCCTGCCAGCCAGGCTGCTACTCACAGGCTAAGTACAGCTTGCATGGAGATGAAGAGAGCGGGCACATTGAAGGTCTCAAAGAAAACTTCGGCAGCTCGTTCTCGATTTTTCCGTGGGTTTAAAGGAGCTTCAGTCAGGAGCACAGGATGCTGGGAAAGGAGCCAGGAGACACTTAGGGGAAGCCAGACTTTCACTCTCAGCAACAGTCAGAGAAAAGCCCCTACCTCCATGGCTGGAGAGCCCATGGGACCTCTGTCAGACTTCCTCTCAAAAAGGCAAGCTAAGCCTGTCACCAACCCTGCCCAAGTTGGTTTCTCAACTTTCCAAATTCATGTCTCTTAAAGTCTCACTGTGACCTCATCCTCACCCTGAGTGCTCCAACTGTCCCAAGATCTTCTCTAAAACCCAGTATCTATTGTGTATCTTTTACTGTGGAGATGATTTTATAACCAGCATGGTAGTATATGCTTGTAACCCCAGGACTATGACAGCCTGAGGCAGTAGCTTACAAGTTTGAGCCTAGTCAGAGTAGGGACTAGGGAGCCTCGTGACTTAAGAGAGCCTTTGTCTTAAAGTCAAAAATAAAAAAAAAAGTCTGGGGATACAACTCAGTGTACAGCACCTGGGTTAAATCCCCAGCACTATGCCCCTCTACCACACAAAACATTTTGTTTAAATTCTGAATTGTGATAAAATGATATAAAGCCTTGAACTTATGGTAATCCTTCTGCCTCAGCTTCCCAATTGCTGGGATCACAGGTGTAGTCTACCTTGCCTGCATCCTGGTGTTTTTAAAATTTTTTACTTAATGTATTTGGTACAAGGTCTCACCGTGCAGCTCAGAACTGTAGTGATCCTCCCATTTCAGGCTCCCCAGTGCTGGGATTATAGGCATGTGTGGGATCAGACCCCAGTTGCTCTGCTTGCCTAGGTAGGTGCTTAGTCTGCTGGCCCTTTGGTGTTTTTAATACAGTGTGAGAATGTCCCAGGACACTGATTTCTTGGGTGGTCTGACAGTGCTGTGAGTGATATGGCCTGTGACAGGGGTCTCTACTTGTGTGTCACAGTATACTTAGGTCACATTCTTAAGTGTTTTTTTTTTTTTTTTTGGCATAACTGGGGATTGAACTCAGGCCCTTGTGCTTGCCAGGAAGCGCTTACTGCCTGCGTTGGTGGTATAGTGGTGAGCATAGCTGCCTTCCAGGGAAGCGCTTACTCCACTGAGCAATCTCCCCAGCCCCCACTTAAATGTTAAGGAATACTCAGTCAAAGTGTGTTTGTTGGAGTATGTGTGCCAAGTCATCAGGTGTGAGATACAGGGTATCAAGCTGTCCTTGGCAGCAATCTGTGATTTACCTTTCTATGTGTCAGTACATATGTGTCCCTCTGTCTGAGCATGAGGGAGGGTGTTCTATGTGTCACATGCTTAAATGTGTCTGAGAAGCATTTGGCCTGGTGCCTGGTACACGGTAAGATCTAGACATTTTTGCCAGTTTCATTATCCTCATCATCTCTGGGGTAGCATTCTGCACAGGTGACCCTCACCTCCTCTGAGAAAGTCTGCAGCTGGTCCTTAGAATAGACATATTGCCAGATGCGCTCCATGTCGTTCCAGTCCTTGACAATGCCATGCTCCATGGGGTAGCGGATAGATAGCAGCCCTCGGTGCTCCTATGGGTAGAGGGTGGGACTTGCAGCAGCAGGCAGAGGACGCTGCTTTTTTAGGCCTGAGCCTGCAAGCTGAATCATTTCTTTAGGCATCTCAGCCTCTGAGGTCCCTTCCTGCAGTTGTACCAGGCAAAAGATGGGCATCGTTCTCCAGGTATTCAGGCTGCACTGCACTCTTCCCCTGCTGCCCAAGCAGCTACAACACAGAGGGCTTCTACATGTCGATGGCCCTCAGAACCCTGGGGAAAGGGACTGCCTGGTTCCAGGATACTATCTCTTGGCTCTCACCTCTGGCCTCAGTGCTTGAATTGGGCACAAAGATTCTGTTGTTCTTACTAGAGGCTGCCTGGGGTTTTTCCAAAAGTGTGCAAATTAACTTATCCCCAAAGTATGGGAGCCAGTAGGGCTGGGGAGATGGCTCAGTGGAATAAGCGCTTCCCTGGCAAGCGCAAGGGCCTGAGTTCAATCCCCAGTTCCACAAAAAAAAAAAAAAAAAATTCTTTGTCAAAGTATGGGAGCCAGGATCTCCACTTTGAACCACTTTTAACAAGAAAAAATCAAGCCCATTAACTGGATTGCTGGCAAGGTAGCAACTGGCTACAGAGGAGAGGCAAAAGCCTTGTTTCTACATCAGTCTCTGCTTCCCAAGGTGGGGTTCTCACTATTCTTTAATGCCCTTGGGAGAAATAAACTGCCTCTATCAGGGATGAAAGGAATGGAAAGGGAGATTTTAAGAGAAAACTGTTCATTCTGCTCACGGATAACATGCAACTACTGGGTACTTCTCATGGGGTGGATAATGAAGGTCCTCTGCTAGTCTGAGGCTTTTTCTGTAAGACTGGGTATTACCTCCGCTTTGGGGCCAATGAAGATGTCTCCTTCAAGGGCTCCTGCCATGACACGAACGTGCTTGGGTCTGCCCACACTAGAGATGGCAGGGAGGAAGAGCAGTGTCACTTCAGGACAGACACAGAGGAATATACATAGAGATGCACACATATTCAATTCTACTGACCTCATCTCTGAGCTATGCTCAGCTCCTTATACTTAATTTCTATAGTTTCTACAAAAAACTTATTTATTTGAGATAGGGTCTCACTATGCAGTTCAGGCTGGCCTTGAACTCACTATGTAGCTCAAGCTGACCCCAAACTTGTAGCAATCTTTCTGCCTCAGCCTCTTGAGAGCTGGGATTACATGCATGTGCCACCACACCCATTTTGGGACATACTTGATTTATGTTATTTCATACTTTATAAATTATTGAAACAATTTTTAAAGGATTCATTGTTTTTCTTTCCCAATGTGTACACAAGACTGAAAAGGTCAGAAAACAGGGTCTCATTAGATAGCCAAAGTAAACTTTGAACTTCCTATCAGCTGACCATGTCACCCAAACTAGCTTCAAAATGAGGATGCGTCCACCTCAGCCTCCAAAGTGCTGGGATTACAGTTACGTGACACCACACCTAGGTAAGATATTTTTTTGAGAGAAGTTCTCACTATGTGCCTGGCTGGGCTTGGACTTACTTTTCTCCTATCTCAGCCTCCCAAGTGCTGGGATTAAAGGCCATAAAATAAAATTTTAAAAAAGAGGCAGGTATGTAGCTTAGTGGCAGAATAGTCTTGGTTTCAGTCCTCAGGACCTCTGAGCTATAGCTCAGTGGCATGGCACCTGGCTGGCAAGTATGAGGTCATTAAGCTCAATTCCTGGTACCAAAAAAAAAATAAAACCATGACTCAATCCTTAGTATCAGTAAGTAAGTAAATGATTAAAAAGTAAACAAAAAACAAATGATAAAAATCGTGGGGTCAGATAACATCAATTTTTTTTTCCCTTTTCATTTTTATGTATTTGGTATAGAGTCTCACTATGAAGCTTGGACTAGTAGTGATCCTCTTGTTTTCAGCCTCCCCAGTGCTGGGATTACAGGCATGCGCCACTACACCTGGACTCTGCTAGCTCAGCATGCCCCAGGGATGGGGCTGGTGCAGCCTGTAGGACTGGGAATTAAACCCAGGTCCCTGTGCTTGCCCAAACAGGCGCTTAGTCTGCTGATCTATCTCACCGGTACATAAATCAAATGTTTAAAAACAAGGCCTACTGCCTACCTATGGCCTTACAAATGACACCAGGCAGCAACGGTTTCCTTTGCTTATTCCAAACATCTCTCCTGTCCCTTGCTTGTCATTGAAGTACCAGGGCTGACACGAGCAAGAAATCTTCCTACAAATGGAGGGCTGGTCTCCTAAAGTCCTGGATAAGCTACAGAATGACTTACTAGTTTGGAAAGCAGTATTTTGGGATCTGATCACCAGCAAAACCAGCTTTAATCACACCGGACCCCTGTGGAAAGAGAGAAAAAAAAGTTAGAACTATCACTTAAGTGAGGAACTTTGCATGATGTGGGTATATAATACCCACGTGTGCAGGAGCCTAGGCAGGAGAATGTCCAGGGAGGAGTGAGGTGCAGGGATGGATCTGCTGCACACTCACAAAGTCTTTGATTTCTCTGCAGACTCTGAATTTTTTATACTGAACATGATTTCCTTTGGGAATTAATAAAGGGAAGAAAAAGAAAACCTAAGAAGAGGAAAGAACCTGGGAGTGTCAAAGAAGCCAAGTTCAAGAACATACCCAGGGAGGGAAAGCACAGGACCCTTTCTGTCACACCAGCATGGTATCCTTTCAACACACAACTCCCTCCAGGGCTGCCTCCAACATGGCTCAGTCCTGACCACACGTTGTCTGCTTGGGCAGAGCACTCTGCTTTGTGGAGACTATGTACTGTTTGTTGGGTGGTTTTGGCTTAGGCTTTAGTTTTCTGATAGGGTCTTGCTATATAATTCAGGTTGTCAGTGATCCTCCTGGCTCTGCCTTTTGAGTGTTGGGATTACAGATATGTAGTACCATGCCCAGTTTATGGTTTTATTTTCACTATTCTTTTACTCCTCAGTCTCCTAATAGTGAAGAACAGAGAAGCCCTAAAGCCTTGTCTGGTGGTGGGAAACCCACAATCCTGCTGACTCTAACACTTAGCATGCTGGGTGGGATGTCTAGAAGATACTCCAAGTTTTCCAACCAGCATTAACCTTCTGGGGCTCAGAAAGGTCATAAACATCGACTCTCTAGACACAGATACCAACCACCCAATGAGGGACGGATGTCAAGGCCTGAGAGTGCTTTCTTCTCAACTTTTCCACCCCCACACAGGTAACCCTTACCCTTTACTGTTGCATGATTTTCAGTTGCATGTGTAAATAGGGCAAGCTCTTTTTTTTTTTTTGTCTTCTTCAAACTGGAAATCAAACTCAGGACCTCATGCTTGCCAGATAGGTACTGTACCACTGAGCTAAATCCCTGGCCCTTAGGGAGCAAGCTCTTTACTGCTGCCTGTTGACATGTCTCCTGGGTGGAATGCGGTGCTTCCAGATCCCACACAATGAGTGGTAAACACATCTTGAGATGCTAAGTAGCCAAGACTTCCCACCAACATGCCCAGTCCTCCTACCCCCATTTCAGCTCTTCTGCAGACACTGCAAAAGACTGGCCATTCTGGTGCCTGCCTCTGGCAAGACAGAGGGTTGGGGTAAGTGCAGTAAGAAATGGTGAGAGGACAGGCAAACAGTGTGGGGGAGGGTGGGGCCAGTCTCATGCTCAAAAGGAAAAGGAACCTCTGCTAGGAAAAAAAAAAAAAAAAGGGTCAGGGAGATGGCTCAGTGGAATAAGCGCTTCCCTGGCAAGTGCAAAGGCCTGAGTTCAATCCCCTGTTCCAAAAAACAAAACAAAACAAAACAAAAAAAAACAGGAGACAACGTGCAAGCTCACTCCTGAGCAGCATAGCAAGGAGCCTGGAAAAGGTACAGCTGTGAACCAAGCTGAAAGCCTGGGAGAAGGAGGAACTCTCTTACTATAAACCTCAGGCTCTGGGACTGGACCAGGACATGGATGGCAGAACAGCCCATGCAAGAGGGACGAGGGTTTGTTTTTTCACATCTCCAGTGGCTGCTCACAGCCTTCACTGTGCTGTGCTGATGCCAACAAATTGGATCTCCAGGTGGAAGGGAGAACACAAGAAGTACTTCTGATGTGAATATTTTGAAGGGATGATTTTCCTGGATGCCTAGATTTCTTTTTGTTTTTGGAGGAATAGGGTGTTGCTACACAGTTCAGGCTATCCTTAAACTCAGTATGTAGGCTGGACTCAAGCTCAAGGCAATCTTCCTGCCTCAGCCTCCCAAGTGGTAGGATTACAAGCATGTACTACCATGCCTGGCTTTGACCTTTGAATATAAGAAATATAACCAGATGCTTGAGTACTAGCAAAAGGACTAGAGTCTGAGTATCAAGGCAGATTAAGATGTTTGATTTTGTTCCTTTCTGTCCTTCCCAGATTGAGCATAACAGGCCCAGTTCAAATGTCACCACCTTCCTCCTGAAGAGTAAACCCAAGCTGATGTTTATTACTGACTTCCTAATATCTTATAGTCCAGTGGTGGTACATGGTGTAGTTTGTTTTTTTTTTTTTTGGAAGACAAAAGATGTTCATATATGAATTGTTTTTTTGACGCTAAAACTTCAGTATTCAGGTTTAATTATATTGTTGGCACTTTGCAATAAATTGGTGAGTTTTGGTTGCAGTGGGCACTTGTCTCTGAAATGCTTGCCATCACTGTACAGCTTGTCACCAATACCTATACTGCAGGGTTGCATGGGTCTCATTCTGCTTTGAGAGTTACGGTTTCCATCTTTGTAAGTGCTTGCCTAACAAGTGCAAGGTCCTGAGCTCCATGCCTGGTACCACCAAAAAAAAAAAAAAAGTTCATGACCTCAGTCCATGTTTCCTGAGGTCAGAGACTTCATACATTGATAATATCTGGCATTTGCCGGATACTCAATAGATGCAGCCAAATAAGGTTAAAAGCAAATGAAAATGATTAGAGGATGAATGTGAAGTGTGGAACCTGAATGAGGAGCCAGAATGGCAGCAACCCCAGGGAAAGGAGGCACAGGGAAGGAAAGAGCAACTTTGGGTGGATGAGTAAGGAGGAACAAGACCCAGCTTGTCCCTGTGGTCCCTGGTAGGCCTGCTGGGCCAGTGGGAAGGGGAGGTGGCTAGGCTCTTTCTTTAGTTCAGGCCAGACAGTGACATCTGGGAGAGTAACATTCATTTTTTAAATCTTTCTCTCTTTCTCTTTCCCCAGTAACAGGGATCAAACTTGGAACCTTGTCCTTGCCAGGGAGGCACTTATGCTGCTCAGCTATATCCCTGCCCCCCTCTTCTTTTTTTGAGACAGGCTCTAGCTACATAGGTCTCACTATAGAACAGTTATAAAAACTGGGTGGTAGATGCTAGGCACAGTGGCATTTGCCTGGAATCCCAGCTATTTGGGGAGCTAAGGTAGAACAATGCAAGTTTAATGCCAGACTGGGCAATTTAGTGAAATCCTGCATCAAATATAAATGAAAAGGACTGGAAGTGTAACTCAGTGGTAGAACAGTTGCTCAGTATGTGCTTAGAATGCCCAGTACTGCAAAACAACGACAGAGCGACAACCAGAACTACTTGGGGGTAGACGTATGCTACATGAATATTTGTGACACATATCTTTGAATTATTCTGTATGTTTTAAGTGTCTGAAGTAGCACAACACCCCCAAATCCCAATGGAATGCAGCTTACTAATGCACTTCTGAAGACTGGACACTTCCTGCATGGAGGCCCACGGGGCACAAAGACAGTGTTATGATAGACAAGAATGGTGAGCTATGTTGACCCAGAACTGCATCTTTTGCGATCTTGGCACAGATTTAAGCTTCAGAATAAACAGTTTGCTCTTCTCCGTTATCTGTGATTATGATTATCACTTTTTTGTTGTTAAAGCACCCCCATCCACATTTTCCTATCACTTTTTTTTTTTTTTTTTTT